>QOCX01000067.1:139688-192526 GCA_005959815.1 Sarcophaga bullata
TAGCAATATTGCAGGTGCCCTCCTGCTGCTAATGAGATTGACATATAGAGGCAATTGTCATATCTGTGCTCGGTTCCGTACTGGCCATGTCCAACTCAACAGTAGTGGAATTTTTAAGGATTTTCCTATATTGTGGAAACCAGAATTAATTTAAAATTTTCCAGGGAAATCCTCGACATTTATGGACAGTCTGGCTTGTCTGAGTAATTAAAGAGGTTTTTAGTGAAAAAAAAACCGTTACCCAACAAGCATTGTGTCAAAATAGTTATGACATCTACTTGAAAAATACCACAGTGTTCTGATAGCGTATAAGAAAGTTTAATATCAGAATCTTTGTAAAAAATAACACTCTACGCTGTCAGACTTCTTTCAGGCATCATTATAAGCCTGAAGAGTTTTATGGGGAATGTCCTGATCTTTTGATCAAAAGTAGACTCGGTCTGTTAGGATCTTTTACACAAAATAATAAAAAAAAGTACCAAAACGATTACAAAAAAAAAAAAAACGTTTTGTTAAACACAAGACGTATTCTTTTTATTGCTTAATAGCCTATCAAGTATATTAAAATAGTATCCTTTTTCAATGAAAAAGTACCAAAAATGGTACAATTTAATTTTTTTTTTGCATCTGTCGTTAATTAAATTTTATAATTTTAATTTAAGCAAGAAATTCTTTTTTAAATTAAGGAAAGATATATATCTAGGAAGGTACCAAAAAAGGTACCACGAATAGAACCTAAAAAGGGTTACAAAAAAAAAAAAAAAAAAAATAAATCAAAACCATTTCCTCTTTTGCATGTGTAAAAATGGAAAAAAAATTCAAAACAAAAATTATCTTATTATAGTTTAGTACTTTGATTAAAAACGTATCGGATTTTTCCCTCAACAGGTACTAAATGCTTATTCTTACATTGCTGTGCTTAAATTTTAGCCAGTTTTGTAAGTTAGTTGCTTAACTACTAATTTCAATTATTATTTTAAGTCCAAAACATAACTTTTTGTTTGCTTTTTCGCATTTCCGAAAGTACTAGACTAGAAAAGTACTTTTTTTTTAAATTGTTTTTGTTTTTTTTTTACGGTTTAAGTAGAGTTACGGTTTAAGTGGAAATATTTTCTTTAAGACTTGTTAAATTCTTATGTTTTTTGTAACAATAAATAAATATTTTGCAGTATTTCGAAATGCGTTTCGGTAAAACAATACGTTTACTTGGTTCTATACTCTTCGCCATTGGCACGGTAAGTACCTTTTTTCAAAACGATGTTTTCCTTCAGAAATATTTAAAAAAAAATATTTTTTTTTCGTTTTAATCTTCCTTTGCTTCTAATCGTTCAGCTGATTTGGTTGCCCATTGTAATTTATGTACCAGCATTGGCTTTCAATCAAGGTAAAGTTGAATTTTTTGTTGTTGTAAATTTTACGCTTTTTTTTAGAATTTTCAGAAATTTTGTTGAAATTTTGCAATTGAAAAATATTTTTCTTTCAATTTTTTTTTTTTAATTTTATTTCAGTAACTGGCATCAATATTCATATTATAAGTTGTATGCATCGTTTGTATTTTCTATACATGTGTGGTAAGTTTACTGTTATTTTTTGATTTTTAAAATTTAAATTCATTTTTCATTTAAAAAAAAGAAAAAAGTTTTGGGGGAAATATATGACAGTTTATTTTTCTGTAGGTTTCAAATACCGCCAATAAACTAAATTAAAAAAGTATTTATACAGTGGGACAATTGGTAACAGGCCTGTACACTGTACACTGTACATGTGATGTTAAATTTCCCATTTCGCATGATGCACTAAATTATTGTAGGGTACTGCTACTTTAGGACAATAATCTGTTAGTGGGTTTCAAACCTTACTAAATTGTATACTCTAGCCTAGTTCAGAACCAACGTAGGAAAATAAAATTCGCCATTAAGAATGTAAACTTTTGTAAAATTTGATAAACTGCACAAAATTTATATCAGATCAACGTCTGAATTAGGTTTAATGGTAGACTTCTGGCGTTAACGAAGACTTTTTGATATTACATACACGGCAAGACCATAACATCATCGTTGTATCATTTGCAGAGTAATACGTTGACAATGGTAATTTTAGTTGAAAATAATACGGAAAGCATACCCAACCTGTACGGTATTGCCAGGCTCTGGTGGACTATCCTGCATTGTCTTTTTTTCTTTAAATTGCCTGGCCATCGATTCTATTATTGTAAGTTTGAAAAGCTTATCGATAGACTTGTTTTTCTTTGTAGAATTTTGTAGAAGACTAGCTTACGAGCTAGTGCCCAAGTCTTCCCAAATGTCCCTTTTCAGAGTATATCTTTAATTGAACTGTCAAAAATTAAGGATTACCGTAATAGATTTATATTCGAGTCGGGTTAGTTGTCTTCAGCGACAGTTTAATATCACGATTGATTCTAGGCCCATCTAATCTAACCTAACCTAGGCGACATACATACTATCAAGAGCAAGACCTTTTGTAAAATAGAACTTTACAACAGAACGACCTTGTTTTTTGCTTGCTTAGATCTTAAACGTGTATTATGCATGGAGTCTATATTAGGCTGTCTTCATATGACCTAATTGACGTTGAAGGCATTTTTAGTATCTCACCGAACTTTACCATGCCAACGGGGTTGTCAGAACTCTGGATAAAGACTTCTAAGATTATTGATGTTCTGAAGCAAATTTTTTAATTAGGTAGCGGAACTAAACAGCATTCCTTTCTTTGGAAACCCCATTGGGGAAAACCTGCGAGCTTAAAATTAACATTTCGTTAGTGGACTCCATTGACGGCGTATGGATAGCTTCTGTATTAAGGTTGAGATCATTCTGGTGGATCGACGATTTTCGACGAAAGTTTATTGGGTAGCGTATTGGGAAGGAAGCTATAATACATGTCATACACTTTGGTATTAATGGCAACTAGGCAATAGTAGAGTTCATTACATTGAGTTCAAATCAAATTTTGTGAAATAGGCTACTACGATCGAAACTCTAGTCGGGGGTATCATTAGGAGTTATCCTTGCTTTTAATTTGAAATTTCTAAATTTATTTATTTATTCTGCTTGCTTCCAGGGTGGTCTGAAAGCTGTTGTCTGGACCGATGTTATACAAACGGTGATTATGATTGGCTCGATAATTTTCGTTATCGTCAAGGGTACATTCGATGTGGGTGGTTTTGGAATAGTTTTTGAACGTAATTGGAATACGGGACGCATAGAGCTGCCAGTGTAAGTTTTTTGTTGTTCTTTCAATGGAAGTTTACTTAAGTGGTTCATAATATTTAAACATTTTTAAATTTTACTTCACCAGAATGACTTTGGATCCAACTGTGCGTACATCTATACTATCAATGTTAGTTGGCACCACCTTATGGTTTACACAAGTTAATTGTGCCAATCAGGTTATCGTACAAAGGTACCTCTCTGTGCCCTCCATTAAGGAGGCCAAGAGATGTTGTATTTATTACACCATTGGAGTAGTTTTAGTACACGTTTTTACATTTTACAATGGCCTTTTGATCTTTGCCAATTATCATGATTGTGATCCACTGACCACAAAGGTAATCATTTAAGTTCTTTAATAATTTAATAAAAAAAAAAAAAAAATAGTTTTTACTTAAAAAAAAACAAATTTTTTTTTCAGTTGGCCAAAGCCAAGGATCAGTTGGTGCCTTTAATGGTTATGGAAACGTTGAAATTTTTACCGGGCATGGCTGGTTTATTTGTGGCTGGTGTATTCAGTGCTGCTTTAAGTTCTCTCTCGACTGGTTTGAATTCTTTGGCTGCTGTCTTCCTAGAGGATTATATTAAACCCTATCGTAAGACACCCTTAACTGAAACGCAAACTGCCATTATTATGCGTTCCATAGTGGTGTTGGTGGGTGTTATAAGTGTGGCTCTGGTGTTTATGGTAGAGTATTTAGGTCATGCTGTCCTCCAATTATCGGCTACTTTGTCATCGGTAACTGGCGGTCCTTTGCTAAGTTTATTCCTAATGGGTTTGCTAATGCCTTGGATTAATACGAGGGTATGTAAGATCATTTAAAAAAAGAAAAACTCAATTCTATTACTTTTTTTTCTGTTTTTTTTCCATTCATTTTTGTTAGAGCGCCATTACAGGCATATGCGCTTCGTTTGCTGTTATGACCTGGGTGTGTATACGTGGCCAAATAGCTTTGGCTACTGGTGAACTGATATATGCATCGAAACCAGTCTCTACCGAGGGCTGCTCTTATGATTTTGTATCCCTAATGTCATTGGTTGAGGAAGCCGCTGCCGCGGTAGTGGAACCACAGTAAGTTTTCTTATTCCATTTTATGCAGCCTTCATTTGCTATTTTTCCCTTCTTACTTTACCTTCTTTTTTTTTAGATCAAAAACTTTCTTTCAATACATTTATCAAATGTCCTTCACCTATTATGTGGCCTTTGGTTGTACCATTTCCATAGTGTGTGCCAATTTAGCCAGTTTCGTTTTTGGCCGCAATGATCCCTCCACCATGAATCGCAAATTGTTTGCACCCTGCATACGTCGTTTCATTAAGTCCAAGGAGTACGAAAGTGTTGAAAAGGATGAGAAACCTGTGATTTATTTCGATCTAAAGAGTGACATAAGAAAGGATTCCAAGGATTTTAGTTGTTAAGTGGAGGAGCATGTGATTTTTGTTTGTTTTTAATTTAAGTATTTGGCAGGAATACTCTGATTGAAGAGTGTGTTCAATAAATTTATTATTCATTATTATAACAACAACAACAACAAAAAGGGTTTTTAAAAAGAAAAAAGATATTTTAAGATGGAATACCGAAGAAATGTTTCCCCAAGTTTTGAATTCCTTTCAAAATATAAAATACTTGAACGTAATCAAAATAGATTTACTTGTGAGCTGATTTCATCGTTGGAGTCAAGTTTACCACCGCCTGGATATGTCAGATGAAAAATCAAGCAATGGTCACTCGTTGCTGAGATAGGAGAGTAATTTGTGGCCCAATTGAAGCCAAATCCTTATACAATCGGATTGATTACTTTATTCTTTTGATAAATCTTACTTACTTAATTAATTGGCCATTACAACCCTGTAGTCATACCACCCATGTTGGGTGTGTTAAGCGTAGTGGTCAAGCATTAATTCGGCTGACATATCATTGCTTTAAAATCTTATATTAGAAACCAGAACCCATGCATTAAAGAATTTATATACTGCAGATGCGATATTTTGCAGACCACAGATATAATTACGTTATTTCGTTACTTTTTAAATGTATTAGAGAGCGCAAGCTAGGATTCCCTCGTACGTTTTTTTTTGAACAGCTATGGGTGGCTATAATCCTTTTAGCTTCTTTTCTTTATGGTTTCAAAACAGCATCACAATGCTAATTGTAATTCGATTAACTAATCCAACTAACCTAAACTAACTGTAATGAAAAGTGGGCGTGGCTGTATAGAAATTAACGAAATTTTATTTTTAATTATTAGTCTTTGGCTTAAGATAGTAAAACATAGTTAACGCCTAACTTAACAGAGCGTGGCTTGGCCCTATAAATAGGCTTAAAATAAAAAACTCTGATTATATGGGTATTCACATTTTAGAAACGGTAACAAATATATTTTGTGTTTTTATGTACGTAATAAAGGGGCGTGGCATATAATTAAAAATAGTTTATGGTGTAATTAATTCTTATAAACTTTTCATATTTAATTTAAAAACATATTTTGACAAGCGATTATTTCTAAGTGAACGGATCATTCAATAACTGCTACTAAATGGAAGATTTTTTTAAAGTAAGGCATGGTTTTTAGAAGTTTGCATGACAGGCCCACCACTTTAAGGGCGGGGCATTATGAACAATTCATTGTTTTGTGGGAATGCCTAATCAATCACTTTATATAAATGCATTCTAATAATTCTTTATAAATCAATATGGTGTGCTATATTTTTTATTTCATTTTTATTTTGTTAGCAACGCCCACTTTTTAAAAGGTGTGGCATTAAAATAATATTATGTAACTCAGCTTATGTTCATTTGCTTTTTTTAAAAGAACATAACATCGTTTATTAATTTATTTATTATAGTGTCCGGCATTGAATTTAGTTGTTATTAAAAAAATAAGCCTTATTATAGTAGGCGTGGCATTAAAAAGTTTAATTTCATATCATTATCTTTGTATATGTTTAGTTTAAGCTTTCAAAAAATTCTAACGTGGTGGCAGCATAGCATATTTGTAAACAAAATTTCACATTTAGTTAAAGTGCCATTGATTATCCTAAAAGTGTTAACACAATTAAATTTTCCTTGTGGTCGAATGCTAGCTGCCACTGTTGTTCATTTAAACAAAGAAATAAATTAAAACTAATAACAACAACAAATAAAAAAAAATTCTTCAAATCGATTTTCTTTTTCCATTTAAGTACTTTGAAATGCGTTTTGGCAAATCGATACGTTATTTTTGTTCCACACTGTTCACAGTGGGCATGGTAAGTATAAATTTAGAATAAAAATTTCTTTTAAAATTAATTTGTGAATAATAAATATTTTTAATTTCTAGATTTTATACCTACCAGTAGCCATTTATGTGCCTGCTTTAACCTTTAGTCAGGTTAGTGGTTTGGGTGTGCATACCATAACGCCCATAGTGTGTTTGGTCTGTACCTTCTACACTTGTGTGGTAAGTTTTGTTTTAAAAGAAATTCTTCAGATAAGAATTAGAAATCTTTGTTTATATTTCTTTTAGGGTGGCTTAAAGGCGGTGGTTTGGACCGATGCCGTGCAAAGTTTTGTCATGTATGGCACCATTTTAACCATTTGCATTAAAGGCACGATGGATTTGGGCGGTTTGGAGTTTGTTTTAGAAAAGAACTGGGAGGGTGGCCGTTTAAGATTGCCTGAGTAGGTTTCTGTTCATAGTAAATGAAATTAAAAAAAATAAAATCTTGTTTTATGTTTCATTCGTTAAGCCTAACTTGGGATCCTACAGTTAGACTTTCAATGTCTGCTGTTACATTGGGAACTCTTTTGCATAAAATCCAATCGAATGATGTCAATCAAATGTCGATACAACGTTTTATGTCGTTACCCGATAAGAACAAGGTTAAGCAGTGTTTAATACTTTTCACCATATTTTTGATGTTTTTATTGTTTTGCTGCTGTTATATGGGCCTATTGACCTATGCCACCTATTATGACTGTGATCCACTGAGTACGAAGGTAAATAGTACAGATTTGGAGAAGTGTTGCCCAGATTTCTAATTAATTCAGAAAAAAAGTGTTTCCATGCAATTGAAAACTGTTCCCATTTTATGAAAAAAACTGTTCTTATTTCATTAAAAACTGTTGTCTTTTTCATTTTTATTTTTTGAGAAATTTATAGGGAAGTTGGGAACTCATCTTACGTGGTAAAATGAAGATTTCTTACTAATTCAGAAATAACTTTTCCTATCCTTTGAAAAAACTGTTCCCATTTTTTAAATATCAGGAAAATATACTTTTCCAGCCACAGTGGGAACAGTTTTAGTTGGGAACTGTTTTAGGTGGGAACAGTTTTAGGTGGGGAACAGTTTTTGGTGAGAACAGTTTTAGGTGGGAACAGTTTTATGTAGAAACAGTTTATTTCTAAGAAAACGTAAAGCAGAGTTAAGTTTTTATTTTTAGCTGGCTGAGGCTGATGATCAATTACCCACCATATTGGTTATGCGGATATTGGGTCCGATTCCTGGTCTGCCAGGTCTCTTTGTAGCTGGTGTTTTCAGTGCTGCCTTAAGTTCCCTATCGACGGGTCTTAACTCTATGGCCTGTGTTATATCAGAGGATTTGGTAAAACCCTTTGTCAATCTAAGTGAACGTCAAAATGCCATACTTTTAAGAGGCATTGTAGCCTTTTTCGGTTTAAGTTGTATTTTTCTAGTGTTTATTGTAGAGAAAATGGGTACAGTTTTACAATTGGCCACCATGACTGGCGCTGTAACCATGGGACCCATATTGGGTTTCTACACGTCGGGTATTTGTATGCCCTGGATAAAGGAGAAGGTAATGTTGCAGGTGTTTTTTATTAAAAAAATTCAAATTTCAAAGGAATTTTGTTTTTTTCTTTTCTTTTGCTTGAAGAGCTGTTTAACAGGCGGCATAGTATCCTTTTTAACCATGGCTTGGATTTGTGTGCAAGCGCAAATGGGTCAAATGTCGGGAGAAATAAGACACCCCAAGTTGCCTATTTCAGTGGAGGGTTGTACTTATGGCTACGATAATGCCACCTATTGGGAACGACAAAATTATACGTGAGCTTTCATTTTGTATTGATTTTTAGGGAAATTTTTTTTTTATAAATTTTCTTTTAAATAGGCCTTCGGAACGCAATATCTATCATTTATCGTTTATGTGGTATACCGGCATGGGTGGCATTATATGCTGTGTGGTGGCCAATTTAAGCTGCTTAATCTTTGGCTGCACTAAAGCCGAGGATATAAATCCCGATCTCATTACTCCAGTTTTGTACAAATATTTACCGCAAGCTTGCAAGGAACCTGTTGCACTGACTACCATTAAGGAGGATGTCAAAGAAATGGAACCACTTTATAAAATCGATAACGATGATGATAAATTCACGGTGGTTAAAAGACAGTCTTTGGATAAAGTGGAGTAGAAAATAAGGAATAACAAAAAAAAAAAACAGAAACAAAAAATAAATTTAAGTTTTCATAGAAAATTTCTCAAAAAAACAAAAAAAAAGCCTTTCAATCGGTTGTAAAAATTGTTGTAAAATAAATTGGTGCTGGCACTTTAATTGGTTTTTAATTGTAATTGGTTGTAATTGGTATTATTTGTTTGTAAATAAAGTTTAATTGTTAATTATATTATACATAAATTAAATCCGTATTAATTGAATGTTTTTTGGTGGTGCTTCTGGTATGGTATGGTATTGGCTTCGGTGGTTGCATTTAAAAAGTTTCTTAAAATTTTTTTTTTGAATATTTTTTTTTAGTACTTGGAGATGCGTTTCGATCGCCGATTAAGACTTTTCGGTTCTGTCATGTTTTTGGTGGCAATGGTAAGTTGAAAAATTAGTCTTTCTCCCATATAAACGCTTGTATATGATAACCAAGGTATAGAACATTTTGGAACGACTAAGGATTTACCAGAACAAATGAAATCTCAAGAGGGAATGTTTTAAATTTTAGACTGCAAACTCCGTATGATCGATCTATGTTTGCAAACGAAAGAAGGCGAAGCAATATTCATGACGATTTCGAGTTCTATGGCTTAAAAACAAATCATCAGTTCCTTTTAAAATAATTCATAAAAGTAATCTCCTGACTCTAGAGCCGCCAGAGATTATTTCACTGACAACGTGTATCATAGTTGAAGTTTAAGTAGCTGTCACTAGAACTCATTAAGCAAAGTTTTCTACCACTAAATCCACTATAACAACATTATACATTTTAACAGAGTGCATCGTTTTTTGGAACGACAATTGGCAACTCTGTCATTCTAGTATCTCATACAAGAGATCTAACAATTGGTCAACTACGTCATATGTCGGTTTAAACTCTGAAGGCGAACGTCTAGGATGGGACTTCCATTCCGTTATGACTACTTATGTGGAGACAAGGATTATATTTAATTGGATACTTATCTCTTGGGTACTTGCCCAGCGCTATGTCGGAAAAGAAGGAAATTGCTTGGTTTCCTCTGGGTCTTACTAATCTGCCAGGAGTGGAAATTAGAAGTTTAAGTGTCTATACGATCTGAATGATTCCAGCACTAAGGGAAATGGACGACTTCAGTGTCACAATGGTTTATATAAGATTTGGGTGGGTTAAGAGTCTCTTCTCTATTCACAATGCAGTTTGGTAAAGTGCATAGAGTTTAATGAGACTTTTTCCATTTTTTTCTGTTGAATGTAATGTCTTCCAAATCTTTCTGCAGACAATTATCGTCATACAAAGCGTTTCTATTAAGAAAAAACAAAAAAAAAAACTTTTAAATTTTAATTAAAAATTAATTTCTTTTCGTTGCTTTAGATACTATGGTTGCCCATATCGATTTATGTGCCGGCCTTAACATTCAATCAAGGTAATTAAATCATGGCATCTACTGCCTGTGTTGCCACCATCTGAACTTGACTGATAATAATTGACTCAATTATCTGCTTTAACATCCTCATTTTCAGTGACTGGCATTAATTTGTACTCCATAATACCGATTGTCTGTGTCGTTTGTACTATGTACACATGTATTGTAAGTTTGTCTATGAAGCTGTTATTTTTGTCATTGTATTTGTATTTGTATTTGTATTTGAATAGGGTGGCATTAAAGGAGTCATCTGGACGGATGTTTTGCAAGGTATTGTTATGGTGGGTTCTTTGCTATTTGTCGCTTTCAAAGGCACTATGGATGTGGGTGGTTTGGGTGAAGTGTACACCAGAAACTTGGAATCGGATAGATTAGTGGCACCAGAGTGAGTTTTCTTTTTATGAGAAATAAGCAAAAAAAAATTTTATTTCAATTTTGTTTTTTCAAAACTTTTTAGATGGACCCTTGATCCCACTGTGCGCATGGGTTTCTTTGCTGTTTTCGTAGGTGGCACTTTATTGAAACTTCAAGGCACTTGTATTATACCACCAGCTGTCCAGCGTTTCTTGTCTCTGCCCGGCATGAAGGAGGTCAAACAGTCTTTGTATGCCTTTATTATAGGCTTAGTGTGCCTATTAAGCCTGTGTATTTATTTGGGCCTATTGGCATTTGCCTCGTATTATGACTGTGATCCCATTGCTACTGGAGTAAGCATTATATTTCGATTTTTTTTCTTGCTAGCGTTACCAGAGAGTTTCTAATTGCAGTTGGTGCGTGCCAAAGATCAAATAGTCCCTTTGTATGTTATGCAAATAGCTGGCTCTGTACCCGGTGTAGGTGGCCTATTTGTTGCCGGCGTATTTAGTGCTGCTTTGAGTTCTTTATCAACAGTTTTAAATTCCTTGTCGGGTGTTGTCTTAAAAGACTTTATAGAGCCTTATCGCAAGCAGCCGTTTAGCGAAAAGCAGACGGCCATTATCTTAAGAGCTGTGGTTTTAATATTTGGCTTTTCGGCCATGGCTTTGGTAAAAGTGGTGGAAAAATTGGGCATGGTTATGCAACTATCAGCTACAGTGAATTCCGTTGCCTCAGGTCCTATGCTGGGTGTCTTTACCGTGGGCATGACTATGCCGTTTGTAAAAACACAGGTAAACTTGGAAAAAAGAAACTTTTTTAAGACTTTTTAACTCGAATTTTTTTTTTATTTTGAAATTTATTTCCAGAGTGTCTTAGCTGGTTGTTCAACTGCCGCCTTGGTTATGGCTTATGTGGCTATACGTTCTCAAATTGATAGTGCCACTGGTGTCTTACAATTTCCCACTAAGCCTGTGTCAGTGGAAGGCTGCACTTATGAATTTGAGCCTTTAAATCGCACAGTTTTAATTAGTGATGTGCCTGCCACTTCCGGTTCAGCTTTCCATCATATTTCGTTTTTATGGTACACCGGCTTTGGAGCTCTTATTACTATTGTAGTGGCCTTATTGGCTACTCTGTATTTTGGAAGACAGGATACCAGCGAAGTCAATCCAAAGCTTATTACGCCTATTCTAAGGAAATACATGAAGAAATATAAGTACAGCAGTGTGGCTATGGATTTAGATAAAATGCCGGCAGAAAGGGACACGCCTCACAATCTGGAGGAAAAGAACATGTTGCAACAGGAGACTCTAGAAGTTTATTGAGTGTACATGCACATACACTTCTTAAAAATTCTCTCCTTCTAGATTACAGTATATGATCATTTGAAATTTGTTGTTAATTATCCGTTGATAATCGCGATAGAAAATTTAAATAAAAATAATAATTTTGAAAAAAAAAAATGTTGATACTACTCTGGGTATGGGGTGGGTTCGATTTCCATCTTAAACTCTGATCTGTTACCCTACAGGGAGATAGATCTGTCTTCCAGTGCAATAGATGTATCTGTTGCTAACCGACTTTATCGACTTTTGACCACATAATCATATCTGACCATAATTTACAATTCGTTTGATGCACCTGATGGGACCTGTAAGTACGAATGAAAGTTTTTCAAACTTCTGCTTTCCAGTTTCAGAACAAAGTCACAATGAACAATTTCTTGGAAATGTCAAACTCAGTGGTGTTCATCCAACATATGCACATCATGAAGGTTGATTATTTCCTTGTCTTTCCTTTCAACATTCCAGTTGAAGCCAAAAACATCTTCGGATTTTTTTTTTGTCAGAACAATAGACTTGGAAGGTTACACTATAAAGTTTAAGGGGAGTGCAGTACATGATCATAATAATACACATAATAATTGTAGTCAATCATTTCAACGATTGGCCACCAATACAGAGATGTGGTAGCTATAGCTCTGAGTATATTGGTTACTGGATATCCAATCTATTCATTGAATTCAAATGAAGGAAATTTAAGCGGAGGTTTTAGTGTTGGTAATGGTGTCTACAATCTCAATCTTAAAGAGAATACAGTAATCTGTGGTATATAGTGCTATAAAGTGCTGGAGTACGCGCAATAAAAGTATATCAGTGCATGTAACTGACATCGAACTAGGTTTGGAATAACCAATCGAAGAGTCGATAATTAAATTTTTTTAACATCTCAGAGGTAGGAATGGTGATTTAGATGAAAGGAAAAATGCCGTAGAAGAATTAAATTCGATTTTAAGTCTGCAAAAAGCTTCATTAAAATTTCTCAAAACTATTCCTTAAACAATCAATGAAAAAATTTGTAATAGAACTACGCAACATATACGTAAGATTTGTTTCTAAATAATAACGTATCGCTTATACGCCATGTTGTTCTATTGCTATTTTTTTTTTTAATTGAATTTCAACAAAATTTTTCCTCATCAAACATTAAACAAATCAAATTGTATTTCATTTTGAAAATTCAGCATCATAACGTTTATCAAAACATGCGAAATTATGCGTTAAATTGTTCTCATTCGTTAATTCATTCCTTTGTGCCTGTCTTAATGGTGCTGGTATGTTATCGATAATGGTAATGGGTTACAAATATTTTGTTATTCGTTCAAAGCTTTTTCAGTACAATTTTCTTTTCTGAATAGTTTCTTTTTTTGTTTTAGTATTTGGAGATGCGCTTCGATCGCCGATTACGTTTATTTGGTTCAGTAATGTTTTTATTGTCAGCGGTAAGTATTTCAATTGTTGCGATAGCAAATATCTCAATACAAACTAAGTTTCTTTCTGGAGTTAGACTTTTTTAATGAATCTTATAATGAAATTGAGACTTCACAGCATCTCAGAGATATGAATCGCGTCCGATTCCATTCCGAAATCTTAGCCAACAATGTGAAGCTTTAACGCAATAGTCCTAAAGCGTTCATAATAAAAGAACAGTAAGTTCAGCCGCAATAACAGGGAAATAAGCATGTCCAAGCATGGTCATCCTGCTCCTGCAAACTATTATCCGAATATCAATACAATGAACCCAGCACCCAGAGTGTTGGTCAGTTAATAAATAATTTGTTTGTGGTCATTAGTTTCAGTCTGATCATTTACAAAGGCCTTTAATAAATGAAATTAACAACTTTTTGATTCACAATAATACAGTTCCAGAACAGTGGTGCATTAAAATTATATTTGATCGTTAAAAATTCCACTACTTAGGCCTCCTACATGGGAAAGGAAAGAAAAGAAAAACATTTTTTTGTACTATTTACTACATAGGCCTCTAAATAAATCCTTTAGGAATAATATTGCTCTTAAAGCTTAGCGGCTTAGTAAATAGGCCCTTAATGAAAAAAAAAACAATTCTTTTCTTCTCTAGAAAATAGTTTGTTATTGAGAGAAAATTTTGCTTTCCTCTCGCTTTTTAACTTTAATTTTTCGAAATTCTTTTTCTTTTTTCAATTCAGATTTTATGGCTGCCCATATCAATTTATGTACCGGCTCTAACATTCAATCAAGGTAACAAATTCTGGCTTAAATATTCATAAATAACTGTTGTTAATAACATGCTTAATATTGTTACAGTGACTGGCATTGATTTGTATTCCATTATACCAGTGGTATGTGTGGTGTGCACCATTTATACTTGCATAGTAAGTCATTAAGGAAGTTAACCTCCAGATAAGCATTTTAAAATCTATTTTACTTACAGGGTGGCATTAAGGGTGTGATATGGACAGATGTTTTGCAAAGCTTTATAATGGTGGGTTCATTGGCATTTGTGGCTATGAAAGGTACAGCGGATGTAGGCGGCTTAGGTGAAGTGTACGCAAGAAATTTGGCCACGGGTAGGCTAGTGGCACCAGAGTGAGTTTTTATTTTCATACACGAAAAGAAAAAAACCGAAAACAATTTTTTTTTACTTTCAGATGGACCTTTGATCCCACTGTGCGCATGGGTTTCTTTGCTGTTTTTGTAGGTGGCACTTTATTGAAACTTCAAGGCACTTGTATTTTACAACCAGCTGTCCAGCGTTTCTTGTCTCTGCCCGGCATGAAGGAGGTCAAACAGTCATTGTTTGCCTTTATTATAGGCCTAGTGGGCCTTTTAAGCCTGTGCATTTATCTGGGTCTATTGGCTTTTGCCTCATATTACGATTGTGATCCAATTTCTACAGGGGTAATGTTTATATTTCGATTTTTTGTGTGTTAGTGTTACCAGAGTGTTTCTAATTGCAGTTGGTACGCGCTAAAGATCAAATAATTCCCTTGTATGTTATGCAAATAGCAGGTTCTGTGCCTGGTGTGGCGGGTCTCTTTGTTTCCGGAGTATTTAGTGCTGCTTTGAGTTCCTTGTCAACCTGTTTGAATTCCTTATCAGGTGTATTACTAAAGGATTTTGTGGAACCCTATCGCAGGCAACCGCTTAGCGAAAAGCAAACCGCTATTTTCCTAAGAGGTGTGGTTTTAATTTTTGGTGTTTCAGCCATGTTTTTGGTCAAAGTGGTGGAGAAATTGGGCATGGTTATGCAGTTGTCGTCCACATTGAATTCCATGACCACAGGCCCAATACTGGGCATATTTACAGTGGGCATGACCATGCCCACTATTACAACCGAGGTAAGTTTCATTTGTTGCTGTTAATAAGGTTTTAAAGAATATTTTTTTCTTTGCAATTACTAGAGCGTATTAACCGGCTGCATAACAGCCGCACTTATTATGGTCTATACAGCTACACGTGCTCAAATTGATAGTGCCACTGGGGTCTTGAAATTCCCCACAAAGCCGGTCTCCATAGAAGGCTGTACATATGAATTTGAAAACATGAACAGAACACTTTTAAGGTATTTCTTTGGATTTTTTTCATTGCCTCAAGAATATAAAAAATTTAAATTTTTATTTTCAGCACACCCATACCAGATACGTCTGGCACTGCATTCCATCATCTTTCATTTTTATGGTATACCGGCTTGGGTACTGCCATAACCATTGTAGTCTCCCTATTGGCTTCTTTATATTTCGGACGTCAGGATTCCAGTGAAGTCAATCCGAAACTGATCACGCCCATATTAAGAAAATACATGAAGAAATACAAATACAGCAATGTGACCTTGGTTATGGAGAAGAAACCTTTAAAGAACGGTGACAGTGGGGAAGAGAAAGTAAAGCTTGAGAACGAAACAAAATAAGACTTCTACGTAATGTTTAATGCAAGACTAAAGTAATTTTTCTTAGAGGTTATGGTGTTATAAAGACTTAAAATTTAATTTTAATTAAATAAAATAATAATCAAAGAAGTTCAATATGCAAAAAAATAAACTGAAGTTTTATTATATTATCGGTCTGGCAACGCTGTTAAATATGTTTCATTTGGAGTGCCATTTATTTAGGGGAACTTTCAATTTCATAGTAAATTCATACAAAGTCTAATTCATGCAACATGCTCGGCTGATGACTCAAAACTCCATAGATATACTGATTGGATACTACAGCTTATTTAATCGGTTATTACAACCTTATAGTAAGGACGACAAAATATCTTCTCATATCACTCATGTTATGTGTTTCAATTTTATCGATCGGTGGCTGAACCTACAACTACCGACAGATTTGAGACAGTTTTCGTAGCGATTTTTTTGCCACAATACTTTTTCTTTTCTTTTTTATATTTCGTTTCGTTTAAGCTGGGGTTTGAACCACCTACTCTCATCTAATAAGCCAACAAACTACCTACTAGACTATGGTAGCTAGAGCATGAGTTTTTTATTGACGATTTTTTAAACAAAATTTTTTTCGGCAATGAAGCTCAGTTCACATGTGCGGGTAGGACACTTCACAAGTGATTGTGACTTTTCGCCATATTTTTTAAAAAAATGATTTGAAATGAATCGGTATCACATGATAATGGGGTCTGCAATTATCTAGTATGCCGTATGTTGACTTATTAGGTGAGAGTCCATGGTTCAACACAGGTTTCAGAATTCTAGGAAAACGGAATATGAAAAGATATTACTTTCGACGACTTTTTCTCAGCAGGCTTCTGGCAAAAACTTCGAGAGTAAAATAAAATTTCCATGAAAAGTCTCTTAAAATTTGTAGTTCGAAGTCGGCATTAAATTAAGATGTGAAAGGCTAGGTTGTAACCCAAACTAGTGTTTTAATGATTAATGAAGTGGGTGGTACCAGGGTATTATGTTGTGTTACTCGTTGTTGGAAGTCTGTAGTGATAAAACGGCTGTATTCACTTCACCATTTTTTTTTTTGAAGGCACACTATTTCCTAGCCATTACAGTACGATAAGTTCAGTTTGCTATACGCTAATCAGGGGAAATTCTAAGTAACTTGTTAGCGTGTTTTAAGTCACTGTTGGTAAGTTGTCTGTTTATAGTTCTCCCACATACACTGGGTAAGTATCAAATTTAATTGAAATTTCATTCTTAAAAATGTAAAATAAAATAAAAATTTTTTGATTGATTATTTTACAAAACATGCTTGAACGAAAACATGAAATCTCAAAGCAAAAATCAGCCAATTAAAGCCAGTAAATAAAGTGATTATGATAGATTCTAATGTACTCTTACCGATTAGCATTCATAACATTAAAATACTTTCATCTATTCAAAAATTTTTTCTTCTTCTTTTTTTCAGTATTTCGAAAAACGTTTTAGTCGCCGCATGCGTTTATTTGGCGCCACATTATTTAACATAAAAACTGTAAGTATTTCGGTTTTAATTTTTCCAAAAACGTCTTTTTTTTATTTTTATTTTCATTTTCATGTGGTTTTCCACAATCTCTTTATGTGCCCAGGTTTTATGGCTGCCAATTGCCGTTTATGTACCTGCATTAACTTTTAGTCAAGGTGAGTATATTTTCCCATTTTTGGTCATTTTTTTTTCTTGTCTTGTTTTCGCAACAATTTTTTGTGGCTTTTATTTTTTTTGTAACACTTTGTAGTCAGTGGCATTGATCTTCATACCGTTGCACCTATGGTTATAGTAATTTGTACATTCTATACATGTGTGGTAAGTCTTCTTCTTTTTGTTCGTTTTTTTTTTTAATTTTTCAAATTATTGTGAACAAAGTTCTCTTGGTTTTATTAAAAAAAAAAAAAAATAGGGCGGCATTAAAGGTGTCGTTTGGACTGACGTTTTGCAGAGTTTCATTATGTTTGCCGCCATGATTGTGCTCATGATTAAAGGCACCAGAGATGTGGGTGGTTTTCAGGTTTTGTGGCAACGCAATTTAGAAGGTGGTCGCCTTAATTTTCCAGAGTAAGTAAAAGGAAGCAATATGACTTGATTTTTTGTATCGTGCATGGGGTTTGAACCACAGACTCGCATGTAATAAGCCAACACACTGGACTACGGCAACCTAGCCATCGTCTTAATTTAATGTTCACCCAGTGGAAAGGGTTCAAAATCCTTCAATCTCCTATAAGATCTGATTTCTCTTGAATCCAATGGACGTATATGAATTAAAAAACCCAATTTGGATAAAAATTTACGAAATATGAGTGAGTAAGCGTTTTGAATTGGTAGGAGAAGGTTTTTGGTATACGAAAAACCCAACATTACCACTCTGAGTGAAAAGATATCACGAAAGCCATGTTCGGACGTCGGCCAATATGAATATAAATGGTAGGAACATTAACCATAGGAAACCTCACTGAAATAGTGTAAAAGCGATCCCAGAATAAATAAAATTTCGAAACAGAACAGTTTTTATTACGAAGAAGGTGTTCTTCATCTACGAAGAGTTGGATACACCACACTGCGCAAAAATGGGCGCGGAAAGGGACTGTGATTCTTATATGACTTTATTTTATTTCAAATTTTTCCAATGTATTTAATAGGAATTTTCTATTATAGATTAACTTTTGATCCCACTGTGCGTATGAGCGTGTTCTCGGTATTCATTGGCGGTACCTTCTTTAAGCTGCAGAATACTTCCATTAACCAGCCCACCATTCAACGGTTTATGTCTCTGCCTAATATACAGAAAATTAAAGAGGCCTTATATACCTTCTCCATTGGTCTAACACTGCTCTATTTAGTGTGCATATATGTGGGCCTATTGGCCTATGCCACCTACTATGATTGTGATCCCATGTCTACTGGGGTAAGTTGATGAAATAAAATCTTATCGTATCGTTCATTTCTTTTTTTTTTATTTTGTAGTTGGCCCATGCACGTGATCAATTAGTACCCGTTCTGGTTATGGATGTTTTGGGTAAATTTCCTGGCATGCCGGGTCTTTTTGTGGCTGGTGTTTTTAGTGCTGCTTTAAGTTCTCTATCGACTTATTTGAATTCCCTGGCTGCCGTAGTATTGGAGGACTATGTTAAGCCTTTTATTAAAATGGATCTCAGTGAACGTTCCACTGCCATTTTAATGCGTTCAGTGGTGGTGGTGTTTGGTTTGAGTTCCATTTGTTTAGTGTATGTGGTAGAGAAATTGGGTATGGTTTTACAATTATCGGCAACTTTGCAATCAATATTGTATGGACCCATGCTAGGCATATTTACAACGGGCATGCTGATGCCTTGGATAAATGAAAAGGTTAGACAATGATTTTCTTTTCTTTCTTTTTTAAAAATCAAATGAAAAGGTTTCCTCTTGATTACAGAGTGTTTTGACTGGCAGCATTACTTCCTTCTTAAGCATGGCATGGATCTGTGTTAATGCACAAATAGCTAGTGTCACTGGCTCTTTTCGTCACACCAAATTGCCCATTTCCATTGAAGGTTGTGATTATGAGTTTGATCACAGCAAATATTTGAATTCTACCGCGGAATAGTAAGTGTTTTCCTCCAATACTTAAGTGATTTCAAAATGTTTCTCATTTTTTTTAAATACTTTTAAAGCCTTCCTACACAGGGCACCGCTATTTACCACGTTTCGTTTTTGTGGTACACTACTTTGGGTGCCAGTATTGTTATTATTGCTTCCAATTTGGCCTCTTTGTATTTTGGCCGAAATGACATTTCCAAGGTGGATGAAAAACTTGTGGCTCCTTTTGTGGCAAGGTACCTAAGAAAATACAAATATTCGGAGGTCGAATTAAAAGAACCAGAGAAACAAGAAAATGGAAAAAAGTAAAAACAAATATTGGAAAAATTTTAAAATTGTTTAAATTTAACTGTTAAATAAAGATAATGTTGTAGACAATAGTACTGCCATGGTATGGTTCTGTGCTACTGCTGTTATGGTACTAGAGTTGTGTAAGTCAGAATACAAACAATTTTTCGGTATGGGTGTCTCGAATTTACCAAAAATTATTCACCATTGTCTAGTACCCCAGAGAAGATAATTTCAACAGAAAAAATTTATTTTTTTTATGCATTTTCATAAAGGCAACGGTAGATGGTAACCCTATTATCTTAGAATTTGCAAAATAAACATGAAAACAGCTCAGATAAAGTTGAATAATATACAGAGACTAACATATGTTGCTGTAGCTATAGGGATCAGTGAAAAACTGTCCTACAGCGAATGTATTGAATATGAATTATGAGAGATTATGGTTAGGATAATGGGAGTCAAGACTGACACGAGATTCATCAGGGAGTATCATAACCTGACAACAACTATTAAATGATTCAAACAACAACAACAAAATATTGAAACATTATTGCAAAGTAAGATCGCCTGAAATATCTGACGAGTGCTTATCAGGGAGTTATCTTAAGTCAACTTATAGCAGGAACAAGAAACATGAACCGTTTCCAATTTTAGTGTCCAATAGAATCTAAAATGCTACCCCTTTTTGTAACCACCATTAATTTTAGAAAAACCATTTGATTTTGCAAAACTTTATTTTAAATTGTGAATTTTCAAAACAAATCGCTCAACTGTTTTTGAATTTATTGATGTATTGCACTTTCTCGGAGAGTTCATTATGGGTTATGGGATGTTTTTAAGCCAGTCCTAGTCTAGTCATCATCATCCGGTCTTTTCACTCTCGGGACTATATTTTTATCCTTGGCATTACAGAATTTGCAATAGTCTCTGTGTATGGGCGGGCGGCAATCGCACCAATAGTTCTTGTTCAATTCCTGGCACAGAAATGGTTTTTCGCATATCCCCTGATTTTCGCATGGTGACGTACAGACACCGCATTCGTTTCGCCAGTTGGGACAACAGAAATTTCTAGCTGCCCCATTACGTTTATGTTTACAGCGACAATCAGGAAACAGAGGCATGTTTACAGTCGCGTTACTGTTGCTTTTGCCAAGACAATTCTGCTTTTTGCTTCGCCACAAGTTACGGAGAATTTTTTAAAGAAATTTTTTAAAAAAAAATTTGGAAAATTTTTATTTTTCTGACAATTACAAACGAAATATTTCTTCAAAATCACATAAAATTTTTCAAAGCTCTTTAGTGGGCCTTTCAAATTGACTTTTAAAAAAATAAATAAAGTAATATACGAGGTGGGTTGTGATATGCATGTAATGTAATTACCGTATGATGTGTGCATTTTGTTGTTGTATATTACTCTAGTTTTTTTTTGTGCTTATTTTTGTTTATTTTGTTTTTCCCCGCTTAACAGTAATATACTATTACCATGGAACGTTCTAATCATAATAATGATTATAAAGATAGCCTCAATGCAAGTTCGGTGCATTGAGTAGAAGAGTTTCCTGGAAAGGGTAGCATTGAAGCATTTCAATAGAAAATTCAAATGGATTCATACTAGAGTGTGGTATGTGTATCTGTGAAGAGTGTCAAGATGCTACACAAATAATAAACTGTGCCTGCATAAGTCCGCAAATTATAATTACCTTACAACAACTTCTGCAGAAGCTTTAATGACAAAAAAGTGTACATTTTCTCTATCATTGTTCTATGGTTAGGAGCCTAAGGTTAAGGTTTATTGAATACTCACACTATTTAACAGAACATGTCTGGCCAAGAGGAATTTGGATAGAATCCACACTTTCAGAAAATTACCGGGTTGTTTGAGAAATGCCAGTCAGTATTTTTAGGTGAATAGGAATAGATACTGACTGTATTAAATTGGGACCTTATAGGACCCAAGTAAGCTATGCTGTTGACAGCGCTCTTCAATTTAACCTACTCTCTTAACCACAATGTCCTTTCTTATTTTTTAAGGCACAAATAATTCATTTACTGCAGCAAATTCTAGGATGATAGGGTTGCCAGCTATTGTTGTTTAGAGGCAAAAGCCTCTGTAGGAATGTATTAGATTGTTGCATTTTATAATGAGTAACACTACCTTGTATTGCGAAAATTTGCTCATTTTACTTTTTAGGATGTAAGTTGGTAACGTTCCCACTAGTAGTTATTCCTGCCCTGATTTGACTATGTTAGACTGAAAGACGACTTAAATGGCATATTAAAAGCATAAACCATGTTTTGTGAAACCGTGACTGTTTTTTTTCAATTTGGTACAATTTTCTTTTCAAAAAAGTACCTTTTTTTTGTAACTTTTTGTACCACAGTTTTAAAACAATTGGAATTCATTTGTTGGAGTTTTATTATTTCAAAAATTTTTGATCAATTTTTTTCAGTCTACAAATTTCTTTGGCTTCACAAACATCTAAAAAAAAATTCCTTCCGAGAAATTCTTAATTCATCTTGCAATAGATTTTTGGCAAAAAAAAAAAAAAGAAAAAATTTTCGGCTAAAACTCTTAAAAGAAAAAAAAAATTTCCTAAATTTTCTCCAAAAAAATGTTTTACCGCGTGGACTGTTGTTTGGATCGCTGTTGCTGTCCCTGCTATAGCAACAATTATTGTTCGCCAATCTATAGCAATTCATATCCGGGTTATGTAATGCCTGTCTTGTACCAGAAGGTATCTAAAATGCCTTCACGTCTAAAGTCTCCATTTGAAATGAAGAAAAAAGTTGAGGAGCCAGAAAGTACAGACGAGGAGGAAGATTAAGCAGGGGATTCCTAAAAGACATTAATCGATCCATAAGCAGTACATTTTACAATAAAAAAAAAATATTAAAAAAAAAAAATAAATTTTTAAAATAATTTTGTAAAAAGTCTCGTTTTTTTTTTTTCTTATTTTCGTTTATTTTTTTCTTTCAAATTTGACTGAAGATGTCAAATTTCTGTAAAAGAAAATCTCACATCGACATTCTAGAAAAATAATTTTGTTTTTGCCTGTGTTCCCATATTTTTTTTTGAGTAAATTTTAAAGGACATAGAAGTGCCCCTAATGTGAATTTAAAATGGAAGCTGTATTACCAACCATTCTGTAATTGTAATTGTAGATCGAGTTGGTGCTGCTTTCTGGATGATAAGCAAATTAAGGAGGATTGAGGTTATGGCATATTTAAATTCTTTTTGACAGTCTGGCAGCTATTAATCATTTAGTAGAAGTCTACAAGATATTTCAGCTGCACAGGCATCATTTTTGTTTTTCAACCGTATTATGTACCCTAATGAGCGTACGCAACAAACACCTGACTTATGTACACCTAAACCTGAACTGGCATGGAGGAAAGTAATAAACCTAATAGGGCATATGTTAAATATATCTAAACGATCAAATGTGGATGGCTGCCAGTATTTTGAGGATGTTACTATACCAGACACAGCTCTCCTCAGAAGTATGGGCAGAAATAAGCTTAGGAGGAAGTTTTTTCAATACTTCCTATAGAATATAAGTGTGGTATTCGTTAATGGTTAGATCACATACCAAGCCTTCGTGTCTTAGGTGTATGTGAATAGGCAGGGAATTCTTAGTTGGTACCTTCTCCTTCAGTCCTTCAGTCCTCCTGCTTACTAGGTGTGATACCGATGGCATCTACTCACTCTACACTTGGCTGAAGTTGAGTGAGTAATCTATGATGCTGTAGATTTTTATCAAAATTACCTTAAGCATGACATGTTCTGTTTAATAATTTCTAGGCCCTAAGATTTCTTCTTCCTAAAATAAATAAAGAAAATGTTCTTTGGCCTCTTCTTCGCCTTCATTATTATAGGGCTCAGTGTCCAGCAAGCTACATGCGTGTAGTCATTAAAGGTTGCAATATTTTCTCCAAATAAACTCAAATGTCGTGATGTACAGACTCTCTAGGGATTTATTGGCCATTTGACTTGGAGTAAGTGTTCATAACTCTTCTCGATATACTCTGCTATAGAATTCGTACAGAGGCAGTCTTCATAGGAATTATTTCTGCCTGCATAATACTTCAGTAATCGGACAGCCCAAGATGGAATTCTCTGAAAGGTGCATACCATAATCAAGATTAACCATGTAGACTAGCTTCTGTATTTCCACGACGTGCTGAAGTCACTTACAGTAGTGGAGCTCAATTATAGGAGAAGGAGGAATGTGTAAAATGCTTGAACTAAACTGGGATGCTCTGTGAAACTTCCCTGAGCTGATTGTTCAGTCATTATGTGTCTACGTATGCACTGTGAGATTATCTTTAGGGAATGCCGTCCTATTTTGTTTTACAATACTTTAACAGTGGAACTCCATAAATAGGATTTTATTATGACATTATGAATTCAGCTCAGATTAAGGCTTTCCGATAATATTTTGTGTTTCTTTCTTGACTTCCTCTTAGGTTACTATCCCTCGCCATATAGTTTGCAAACAATTGGAAACAAGTTTTGAAGTTTTTTCGTTTTGAAGTTACGTTTGAATCACAATTTATTTTTTCTTTTTTTTTTTTTAATATTTTATTGAGTTTTCGTTTTCATCTGCTAAAAAAAAAATTTCGGAAAAAAATTCTGTAGAAGGACTAAAAAAAACAACGAATTTTTTTTTTTTTCGTCACAAAACTTATTTCTTTCACAATATTTTCGGTGTCATTATCAATGATCAAAAAGAAAAAAAAATTTCATCTTTTCCCATAATAAAAAATAAGAAAGAAAACGAAATTAAATTGGATTTGAATTGCTTAAGAAATTTATGTATAGAAATTGCACAAACAATTGCTGTTGTTACGATCCATGCTACTGCTGTTATTGCAATTATTGTTGCTGTAATCCTGCGATTAATGCTTGCGATTGCCGATACTTTGTATGCAAAGACTACGCTGGGAATACAAAGTGCTGCACGTTTAGACGACTCTGTGATATGCCATCAAAGAAAAAGTCTTCTTTCGATACGTTAGAAAAGCCTAAAAAAAAGAAAAAAATGGAATGCACATGCAATGAGACGCATACGGCGATCTGTAAGAGGATACGAGAAATTGATAAAAGGATGGGCAAATGCAAATGTATGGCTAGTGATGATAACCCCTGCAGTAGTATTGCTCCACCGGTAAATGATTGTAAACGAAACGTGGATAAACGTGAAGTGTATCTCTTGCCCTATTACGGTGTGCCGATAAAGAAAAACAAAAAATATATTCTGGAGTGTACATCCTTTGAATCTACAGATGCCAGTTGTTGTGAGACACCAGACAATAGTAATAATAATCAGAACGAATGGTGTCCTCGTCTTCCGCCGGAGTGTGATACCAATGAATCAATGGATACGGCCTGCAGACCTCGAACTGACTTTTCTAAACCACAAACTGGAAAATTAAATTTCGTTGGTCGTTGCACTAGCTTTGAAAGTTTGGCTTCTCTGCAGCCTACCAAGCGCAACAGTTGTCATTTCTGTTGTAGTAGAAAGGCAAACAACAACAAGTCAAGGCGTCACGGTAGTGCACCAATGGGCAAAAGTTGGTCTCAATTGGATGTGATAGATGAGGAGGATATTGAAGATTTGCCTCAGCCAACGTCAAAAAGGAAAGTTAAGGACTTTATTTGCAAAACTCAAGGAAATTCCTCAAAGCTTCAACCACCACGAAAATATGATGCCAATGCCAATGCCAATGCCATTGCCAATGCCAGTGCAAATCGCAATGCCAGGGGTAGTGGCAGACGTAGTAGTAGTGGTACTGGCCAAGCTTACGGTATCGCTAGTTGCTGTGCTACAGCCAATGCCAATGCAAATGCCAATATCAAGGGTAATGGCAAATGTAATGATACAGGTTATGTTTGTTGTTGTGCTCCTGTCAGCACTAAGGACTACTGCAATGATGCAGAGTCCAAAATGCAAAAATCTTTGGAAGATTCTTGTGCTGATTTCTTAAATATTGTTACCGACAATATCTTGGAAACCGTACAAACATCTGTCAGTGTGACACTTAAAGATTACTGCACCAAGACCACTGAAAAAATTGATCAGGCTTTTGAGAAACTAGAACAAAATGATGTCGCCATGAGATGTCTTTGTGGCCGTTTAATGGAAAGTAGGTTCCATAATCAACTTGCCTAACCAGACTATATCGTATCCAGTAATAATTGGTTGTTTTTGTTTTTTTTTTCTCTCTCTCTTGTTTCAGAACTGACAGAGCAAAATGAACGTGATTATGAAAAAATTCTTTGTCTGCTAGAGCAGCTTAAGGAGTCTCAACAGAGTAAACAAAATTCTGCTGAGAAAATTTATGTGCAAAGTCGAGCCAGTCAGTATGAGGTTACAGATGATTGCGGATATTGTATGCAACCGACGGCACCATGCGGACTTGAACAGCCCGAACAGCCATACTATGCGCCACAGACGTGTTATGTTAGGGAGTCCGTTCCAGCGCAGACAACGGATCCAGAGTCATGTTTTAGTGCATGCTGTGCGCAGCAGAGCGAGACACCGCCGCAGTCTTCCCCGGAAATTGCAAGACCATCAATGAATTGCTGTGGACAGAATGAAAATTTAGAGATTGGAAACGAACAAAATGGAAATGGTAAAAATGGAAATGGTAAAAAGGGAAATGGAAAAAATGGAAAGGGAAAAAACGGAAATGAACAAAAAGGAAATGGAAAAAATGGAAATGCCCAGGAAGAAATTGTTGTGAATGAAATTTTGCCGAATGAGAATGAAAATCAGGAGCTTGTAAATAAAGTAATTATTCCACCGTGCCGCTGTTGCCACAAGTGTACCTGTACACCCAAACCCGCCTATACAGGACCACCAAGACCGAATATATGTTTAGAAACGGATGAGAAGAAAAAGAGTAACGGCCGAGAATGTGGAGGCTGTTCCGATCAATACGATGAAGAAGGAGAAGAATCTTTAAGCCCTTCTGGATATCATTTTGTGAGCGACAAATGCAAGTCTAAGGCAAATGTTCTTGAAAATAAAACCTCCTCCTTAAATGATGGCACAAAATCAGGTATCCGAACTTGTAACAGCAACAGCGCTGCAAGAAGTGAATCAACAAGTGGCATGTTTACCACTTTCAGTATGAAACCCACTCAGAAAACAGTTTTCCAATCCGCAAATAACAATAGCGTAGCAGATATTCCGGCAACCAGTAGCAAAGATAAAAATTCACCCGAATTGGATCTCTATGGTAATTATGATACCAGTGGTTATGCCACAGAACCGGAGGATAATAATGATGCTATCGATGCCACTAGTGCACGTAATACACCAACTAACAAATCACAATTTTTACCAGTGACATTACAGTATATACGCAACGAAACTGCCCCTAAAACCGCAACTACCAATCGTACTACTACCACCAAAAAGCATTCCAAAAAACGAGTTACAAGTACCAGCAAATCACCATCTTCTCGTTTGTCCCGATTATAATGAAAATTCTGAAATAACTTCCAGCAAAAAAAAAAAAACGAAAGAAAAAAATTCTGTTTGGTTAATCAAATTACGGCTTTCGGTATACAATGAAATTTCATTCATGATATCGTAGGCCCTAGCTTGCTGACTGGACATAATTTATTTTATTTTTATTATATTGAATCTTCCATAATCATAGCAGATCCCCATTTTTAAAATCACTCTGGTATTTCATTATATTTTCACGTCTTTTATTAAAAATAATTGAATAAAATGGCTTCAAAAACTAAAAACTTTGTTTTGCAAGTTTCCTGGCTTTCGGGGAAAATACCCAAAGAGTTTTGGGTGTTAAAAATTCAACACAACCAGCCAAATGTAAGTGTTAACGGAAGCATGATGGAGGACGAGTAGGAAGTATGTTTAACACACTCATATTGCTTAATTAGAATTCCATCAGTGGGTAAGAGAAGAGAGACGCCTAGAGAGAGAGAGAGAGAGAGAGAGAAAGAGACAGCATTATCATTAGAATAACTTGTCATTATTTTCATACTCACTGGCTGTTCTATACAAAACTGAATACAACTGTACAGCACATACATACAACAGAAGTTTAAAGCCACAAAACAAATTCTATAATCTACTCTTGGGGGGGGGGGGGTCAAAACTATTTCCTATACTTTAGTGCGAATCTTAATGAAATACAAGAGAGTTAGGGAGATTTTTGCACGCGACGGGAGAGAGAGAGAGATAGAGGGAGAGAGAGGGAGAGTGTAGTTGTCGAAGTAGACAGATATTTTGATGCACGTTTGATAACTGATGTTGAAGTGATAAATGGATAATCACTGCAGCTAAATAATTATGGTATGGTAATACAGGATAGAAGTACGAGTTTACGTGGTATGTCCAAAAAGTAAATAAATTCTATGAATTTATATGAATATCTACAGTGCAACAAAATTATTAATGCCATAGTAAAATACTAACTTAAGTTCCGTTTAGAGAATCTCACAGGCATTTCATTTTCTATACAAAATTTATTGATGACTAGCATTGTTCACAGTAGATTTATCGATAATTTGCATTTTCTGTAAATTTGCTATCGATGACTTTATTAATTTAAATAATTTAATTTAATTACTAAGACATCGATAACTTTGATTTTCTGTACTAAATTTCCAAGTTATCGATGACTTTTATTTTCTGTCGAGCTATACAATCCTATGAGACCTATGAGCAGAATAGTATAAAAAATTAATGAATTTGTATGCCCCTTATCCAAAAATTATAACCTCCAATATATGTCTACTTACAGCCAATAATACCAATTTGTTTTAACGTTTAAAATTAATTTGTTTGGTTGATTATTTAATAGGCCGCAGACAGTTGAGTTAGTTTTTTTGTGAAAGTCTTGTTAATTGTTCAATAAATTCCATGGAATTTTAATTTAAAATTTTCTCACGTAAACAGTGAACGTTTAAAACGTCTTTTTAGCCGAAATTTAATTGCAATTTTTACCACTTTTTTTGTTTTAATAAATTCGCCTGAATTTATGGCTCCTTTTGGCAAACAGTTTTGTTTTCTAAGGAATTTCACAAATCCAGACAAATAATTTCGTGTGTTTATGTTTCGATTTCTCCGTCTTCGTATCAGTTGTAAACGTCATGCGATAGCAAATTGGCGAAAATTTTTTTTTGCGCTTAAAGGATGCTTGTTTAGACTTGTTTTTCTTATTAAAAATGTTTTGGCGTTTTTTTTTTGTCTGTGTGTGTGTGTGTGTGTGTGTAAGTGTGTGTAATGAAATCTAAAAATAAATTAAAATGATTTCATTTATTTATTAAACAACAACAACAACAATAAGTAAAAGTGTAACAAGATGTTTTACGTTCTTCTCTACTTTAAACGATTTTACTTGGCAGAGTTGGGACTGTCACTGCCAAAGTGTGTATGCAAACGTTACTAACGGTGGTTGTATCATCATCATCGTCATCATTATCCTCACTATAGTGTTGTATTTTATTTGTTTTATTTTTATTGTTATGAAACAATTTAAACAGAAACTTTATTTAATTTCTCGTTAAAATATGACACAAGAACGTAGAAAATTTATTTTGAAAATCAAAAGACTAAACGACAACTGAAGGAGCAACAACTTACGTACGTAATTTTTAATTAAAACGTTTAAGAAAACAGAACAAAAAATAGAGGACAACTAAAATGAAATCTTTTTATTTTGTTTTTGTTTTGTTTTGTTTTATTTTTATTGAAGTGTAAAATTCTTTTTAATGTCAACAGTTTAACAGCATATTCTATAGCAATGGTGGGGTTTAGAGCGTAGGTTGGCCTGTCATTATTTATTTTAATTCATCCACAAATAACCTTTCACATGTCCTTTACATTTCTTAATATTTCTTCTCTTCTTTTCTCTTCAGTTCAGTTCAGTTCAGTTCAGTTGAGTTTAAGTTTTAATTTCACAATATTTTCCTCCTTTGGCGACAGCTTTACGTTGTGCCATTAAAGTCAGTTGTAAACTTTTCAAGTGTTTTTGTAGAAGTCCATCCGTGTAGTGTTATGTTTCTCTGTTCCTAACCCAATGACCCACTAATTTAAGAGAACGTTTTCTTTTTCTGTGGCTTTGCGGAAGAATTTCTGTGCTTGAAATGATTTTTTTTTCTCTCAACTTGTTGTTGAAATGTTGTGCTAGTGGCAAGTGATTTATTTTATTTGTGGCTACAGTGGGCTTAAAAGGTTATAAAAGCAAGCTAAAAATACTTGGATTGAATCCTGAAACTAGTGATATTGGACTCAGTACTTCTTAGAAAGTTGCATATAAAGCTGCGGTTAAAGAAGGCCTGTGCTATCGCTGCAAAACCATGTTAAGCCGAAGAAAGTGCTTATGCTTATGGGTAGTACTGTCATTTCTTATCAACACTAAGTTAAAAAGCGCATACTTTTACATACACTAGTGCATGCAACACTTCTGGCAATGATGCCCTTAACGTTATTACTCACTTACAGCTCAGTGATCTTACTGACTGTTGTTTTCGGCTCACAGTGCACACTGTTTCTGGGAGCACTCACTCATTGTCACTTGATCTGTGTGGATATGCCAACGCCTTCTTGCCTGGAAGCGATGTATAGAAAAGTAAAAGGATTATTAAGGAGTCTGTCAGTCTCCAGTCTTGTGGCTAAATTTTGAATCTATCACCTCCTAATCGAACATTTACTATTCAATGGCTTTCGGCAATGGGAAAATCTGTACGAAAGGCAGTAGGGGCAGTTAGAGTTCGATATTTTCTAATGCTGTTTTAAGTTATTTCTGGACTTTGAATGACAAATGCTGGATACTGAAAATTCTAAAGGCTTTCGATACTCCATTTGCAAAACGAATAAAAGTTTTCTGTAGAAGTAGTTGGAAGAGTGTCTGAATACCGTTTTCCTTTCTTTTCATTCAGTTAATACAACATTAGTGGTCTAGACTTACTTTATTGGTCACTACAGCGATTTAATCAGGACTACCAGCTAGCTTCTCACACCACCCATGTTGAGGGTATAATTTATCCATGAGTGCCGGGAATTTACAGTCGATTTTTAGTCAATGGCAATTTCATTTACTCTCAGATTCTACAAGCAATGCAATTAGGAGGCCTAATGACCTTTGACCGCTGAAGAAACCATGCCAGTGAATAAGCAAAGTTCCTCACCACTACACCCAATACAACATGCACACACATACATAATTGGTCAGAACAACCTTTTAGTCAGGATTACGGCCTAGTTTCTCACATCACTTATGTTGTGTGTGTTGATTTTATATATGAGTGGAGTTACCTACAGTTTAAAGTCAACTCCGAACGGCAGCTTTTTTTTACTCTCAGAGTTTTTGCCAGAAATCTGCTGAGATGAAGTCGCCGAAGAAATATTTTTTCATATTTTGTTTTGTTGGATATTTCTGGGCCAGGGTCTGATGTCTTACTGGTTTGAACCGAGGCCACACACTACCTACTAGACTACGGCGATTTCCACCCAATAAAACAACCCAATTGTTTTTCAAACAGTATGTTAGTTCTAAAAAGTGCTCAAACGGCAACTCTATCATTCTAGAAACTGCTGATTGATGATAATCAAACAAATTGAAAAGCTTGGGATGTGGGAATTGATAATGAAGATGTGCAACGTGTTTCGTGACCGTCCTATATTCTTTAAATTAATGATAAGAGTATTTTTAATAACAACAAACATTTGGTAAGAATTATTCTTTGCTCTACTGTTTCCCGAAAACCATTTATTATTTGCAGAATACCCTTTAAGGCCACTTGCTTAATAAACATTAAAATTCTCAAGCAATAGCTGCTGCAAACGCAATGGACAAGAAAATACCAAATAAATAAATAAAATGGGTAGAGGAGTGAGAATCTTGTAAATAAAATCAGAGAAGAACGATAAAAACTTCTCTAAATAGTTGGTTAGACTGGAATGCTAGGAAAGCTGTTCAATATGGTCAACCAAGAGATTAACCACTAATGATGACTGCAAGATAATTCCACCTAAGCAAACAAAACAAAGAAACTTTGTTAGTGTTTAATAAAAATTATTTTCACTCACAAGATATTTAAGAAAGCAAACTATTTCAGAATTATTTTATGATGTTTCTCTGGCAAAAGGTGAGTAGCTTCGGTGAGTTTCTTTCTGCTGATGAAGTCATTTCATTGCTTATTTTTAATATAAAAAGTTTTACTGCTTTTGATTTGTTCTTGTTCTTTTTCTTTCGATAACTTTTCCTAACTCTCACCCTCACTTTTAGAACTTAAGGTGAGATTAAGTGAAGTTTTTGGCAAAAACAAAACGAAAATCAACAAAAAAAAATTTTTTTTATTAAAACACCATGAAATAAGAAAAATTCCTGCAGAAGTAATAACTCATATAAAGGGGAGGGGAGGAATTATTAAATGGCACAATATCCTTTAGCAAGTTAATGGCAGGTCACTGCTGAAATTCGTGGGGTGAACTATAGAATGGTAACTTAGCAAATGTTAGTTTTCAAACGATTAAACACTATGGGTACGGTGACTGAGTTGGCTTTACACGTAAAAATACTCTTTCTGTCTATTGGAGCATACGATATGTCACATACCACCACCTTAACTGCAAGCAAAATAAACGACAATCTTACGGCGGCATCGTCTATTAAACGATCCACCTTCGTGATTGGAATATCTTTCACTAAGCAAATGAAAGTCGAAATGAAATGTTTGATATCTGACAGCGTTGCCAAACTGGCGGTTTTGTAAACACTGATCCAAGTAAGTAGTTTTGTAGCTGGTGTGATAGATAGACAAGATCTGTATTATGGATCTTGTATTTTCCGTTATAATTTCATACATACATACATAATTGGCCATTACAACCCTTCAGTCAGGATTACGGCCTAGCTTCTCACTCACTTATGTTGTGTGTGTTAATTTTATACATGAGTGGCGGGACCTACAGTTTAAAGTCGACTCCGAACGACAGATTTTTGAGAACTTTTCATGGCATTTTATTTACTCTCAGAGTTTTTGCCAGAAATCTGCTGAGAGGAAGTGTCGAAGAATATTTTTTTCATATTTCGTTTTTGATGTCTGACCGTATAATTTCAGATTCTGCAAAAGTCCACATCATTGCGTAACGTAACGAATGAAAATTTAAAGCAGACACTAATTGTAACGTTGTTCGCATATCAGGAAATGATTTCAATGAATGAATGAGTTCTTTTCGAATTACAATTTTTGAAACAAACCTCGTATATGAAAGAATTATGATAAAAGAAAATCATAAAAGTATTTGTAACTGATTAAATCATTAAATGACCAAGAAATAGCGACAAAAATTCTTCCATTAAGGCAATGATTTTCTATTCTGTTTAAATAGATGTTTTCTTATACAAAGAAAATAGAAATTGTGTCATGGTTAATAAAGATTGATTTTCACGTTTCATCTTAAATTTGAACAAAAAAAAAACAAAACAAAAAAAAAAATTCTGACGAAAAATCTTTCATAATAAATGTTTGTCTTACTTTCGTTGCTTTTCTTAAGGCTATTTTGAACAAAGATTTCTTCAATAGGCCACCTAAAACATGTTCTACGTTGGCCTAAATTCCATCAAGGACTGTCTTCTTTTTTTAGTTACAGTCATGCGGAATAATTTATGTCCTGGTATTCGTTTTCTGTCTGTTTTGTTTTCTATTTCGAGTATTCGAGTATTCTGCTTCCAATTCCAAGAAAATATTTTCTTTTATTGTTTCATTTGTGGTTTGCAAAAACTGTAATGAAATCATGAGTAGCAGCAGCCGCATTAGTCTTCTCAAGCGGAAGTTCAACTGCATTTATCTGGGCCGGTTGCTTTAGACATTCTGTTTTAGCCGGTATTCGTTAAGTATTTTGTTAAAACGATTCTGTCATGACTGTTGCCTCAACTTTTTATTTTCCGCATTCAGAAATATCTTCATGAATTATTAATAAGAAAAAAATTGTTCTCCTCTAACATTTTTCACTTCCTAACCATTGCCGTTTTCCAAATAGCCTTTTATTGCCTTCACTTGTTTGACAACATTACGCTGGTAACTCATGAACTTGTTTTTAATAATGCTTTCATGGATGCTTTCATCCACGCTTATGTTATTATTCCGCATTAATTTGGAGACTAGACCTCTAAACACAAGTGCACAACCAATTTCCCAATTGGATACTCCCTTCAAATAATTTGTTCTGATTTACTGACTTAATTGCTCATTTAAAACCTTTTAGTGTGGATTCCAATCTAGTTCCTCAAACCAATCATGTTGTGTGTTGTAATTTTATTCATGAGTGATGGCACTCTGCAGCTTAAAGTCGACTACGAACGACAGATTTGTGATACTTTCGATGGCAAGATTTTAAAGGAAAAAATATTTTCTTCATATTTTGTTTTATTCGCGATGTCTAAGCTAGGTATTGAACCACAGGTTCTCGTCTAATAAGACAACACACTTTCTATTAGACTATGATGACGGTATTCAATAGAAATTTAAGTGTGAAATGAAATTTAAAATAAAATTGAAATTAAAATATTGCAGATGTAACAACTAAAGGTACAGTAAATTCACGGAACAACAGATAATTTTGTAGAGAAACTTCTCAAGTTCCTGTAAACCTCAATTTTCCCTAGGAGTGGTTCAAATTGTTGGAAATGAAAATAATGCACGATAAAATCGCTAATTATTAAGGCAGAATACCGTAATGCGCCCAGCAAATCGATTAGAATGTCCCAAAATCTACTGAAAACTCCTGATTAACTGTTTAATGCATGAGTCCTTTCAGAATAAAGGTTTAAATAAAGGCTTTAAGCTTAATAACTGACATAGAAGTCGATACCTGTGTAGTAGTCATTTTCTCCACATCCTTACCCACTAAAAATATTTTTGGTACTTCCCTTCAAATTTTTTTTTAAATTTTTTATATTCCTTGCACTGCAGGTGGGTTATTACAGTTGTAATAACCTTATAATCCTTGAAAAATAACCACGTTTGAATTACCACTGTTTTAACTGTTTCTGACAGATGACAGATGGAAGACATTTAATTGTTTACAGACTTGCGTGACTGGTGGTCACGTAAATGAGTGAGAATACGCCAAAAATAGTTCAAATGTTTTAGAATTTCTATGTTTTCCAAAATTTCTAGCTTTTTACAAGTAAGTCGGTTGTAGTCTTTAATTTCTGGCCCTCCACCGGAGTAAGCCTGTTAAGTAACAATCACTGCTTAAGTGTATTTACAAAAAGATAAGAAAAATTTGAAGGAAATTTATTCAATCATTTACTAAATGTTAGTGAAATGGATTTCAATATTAAGTGACTCATTTGTCAGCCTTGGCATTTGTTTGTTGGCAAGAGGTAAACCTTAAACTGTCTGTTAGGCACAAGGCTGAGCCTACTAAACTACTATGATTCATTATTTCCTACAATATAACATTATGATGTATTTGCGTTGATATTTTTATTTCTCTGAAATACATTTATTGCTCGAATTCATAATTTTATTGTGGTAATCATGTCGTTTTGTTGGTCTTGTGCGTGTGATGGATTGCGTCTAACCTAGAAAATTAATGGCGTTTTCCCGCAAGACAATATGATTTTCTTTTAAGAATTGTCTTCTTGCTTTTCTTCTTTTTTTTTTGTTTTTTTTTTGTGTGCGTGGCATCATTTCTCTGATTTCTTCAAGAATTGTCTCCTATGACGAGTTCTTATCCTTTGATATTTTGTTGTCATAGTTGTTACCACTGATGACAGTGATGACGATGACAATGATGATGATAATGATGTTTTATGCCTTGTGCTACATTTAAACAAACCTTCACATATTTTCTTCATTCTTAAGATTTCTTTTTTTTTTATTATTTTTTATTTTCTTTTTCTTTACAAAGTTTTCTATTTTTTTTTCTTTTAGATTTCTTAAAGAAATTATTCCGTTATTCGTTTTATTTTATGTTTTTAACAATAAATAATCGCTTAAAATATCGTTTTACATTCCTTTTAAATACTTAATCTTACACATATGGAGGGACATTTAATTTAATTTAATTTAATTCATGTTTTATTTATTTTTTTATTCATATTTTGTTTATGTTTTAATTTTCATTTTATTCCACTTAAAAAAAAAGAAATACTTTCTCTTAAAGAAGAAATATTTTCTTTATTAATTATTTACAACGATTACAAATATTTCCTTAATTATTCTTTATTAGGTTGTATAAAAGTATTTGTGTATAATAGTACATACATACATACATACATACATACATAATTGGTCATTACAAGCCTTTAGTTAGGATTACGACCTAGCTTCTCACAACGCTAGTGTATGTTGTGTGTATATGTGTGTTGTTCCATACATGAGTGGCGGGACCTGCAGTTTAAAGCCAACTCCGAACGGCAGCTTTTTTTTTAAGAAACTTTCTTATGACAATTTTATTTACTTTCAAAGTTTTTCCCAGATATCTGCCCTGAGGTTTGTACCGTGGCCTCACTTTTAATAAGACAACATACTACCTAGTAAATACTTTACACCAACTAGGTTGTTTTTAATCAATGTGTGCTGCAAAGGTGACATTTCAAATTACTATTTCCGGCAATTTCTCATCTAATAAAACCAAAGTTGATCATTTTTTGTGTGGTTTATGCATTGACAGCTCTCTTCTTAATTTGCCCCTGCGGCAAAACTACGAGACACTCTGATTTCGGCAAGTGATTCGCATCGAGACTTAATAACAGAAAGGAATGAAGTAATCTGGAAGCTGCATACTCTTTTTATTTTCGCGTATTTAGATGATTAGAACAGGAACAGAAGTTTCCTAGAATTAAATATTCCCAGCCCCTAATTACGCCCTCAGTTATCTTCCAAACGGAAGTCTGTGCCATCAGAAGATGTGCTCAATTCAACTTGGATAAGATGTATAAAGGATGGGACAAAGCAATACTGCCTGATAGTCTAGCCGCTATTCAAGTACTCGGGTCTTATGAGGTAAAATCTGACGTAAGAAGCTTAATAAGAGAAGAAGATTACTGCTACCGGTCATGTGGGAATTCTCGGCAAGCACATAAACTTGGATATTTGAAAAGTTGAACAAAAGGGAAGGTAATGAGAGAGAAAATTGCTTCAAATAGAGCTGTGAGTCATGCGCGAGGAATAATAGCTTAAGGTTGGTTACTAGCCTCAGAGTGGACTTATTCAAAATGGAGATTGATTCGACCGCAACACGTTGTTTCTGTGGTGATAAGGATGAATTATAGGAACATCTTCTTAGAGCCTGTGAAACATATCAACAGCAAACGTCTGGGTTCAACTCAGGTGGTAAGCAGGAAATTGTCATTGTTGACATTCTGAAGTTGGTCAGGGCATAAAAGACATCTTCTGATTAGCATTCTGCCAATTGTCTAGTCCTTTGGTCAAATTTCATGTTTTAATGAAAGTAATTGCACTATAATTGACAGACAGTCAGTCAGCTGTGTTGTTTCTTTTACATTTCAACTAAGGCAGTATTTTTTATATTCAATTGGCTCATTCCAAAACATTATATTCCTCTGTTGTTTGCCCATATTCGTATCGGTTACATGATTCTTTATAATTTTCTCAATAGCAGGCTTATATTTAAGATTTGGTAGAAAAATTATGAAAAAATTATGAAACTTGTGGTGTGGAGTTCCTGCCTAAATATTTTTTCTTTTCATTTCTTTTCCCTACATTTTAATTTTTTTTTAAAAAATTACCCCACCCAACGTTAGTTAGTTTTAAATTTTAATTTAATTTTAATTTTAATAAATTCTTACCGTATTATTATTATATGATTATTATTATAAAAAAGCACAACGCTGAGAGAAAAAACTAGGAGCAGCCGGGGGACTACAATCATGTTTGAATTGAATTTATTTTTCATTTGAGTGTGTATATTAGTGTGTCCAATAATCTTAAAATATTCCAAATAGATACGAGGCAATCATATTTGCAATAATTTTTATAAGTAACGGGTCTCCCGGTTAACAATATACAAAATGTAGATCTCATGAGGGGTTGATATTGTTCCGAATTCGATAATTTTGTTTCTTCACTTACCAGAAATGGTTCGCCCAAACAGTTTAAATAAATGGCAACTAATTTGACAAATGTTCGAAAGTTGATATTGGAAAACCCCACTGTAAAGCATTATGTGTTATAGAACTTGATAGAGGAATAGCTGTGGAAAAATAAGATGGACTAACTAACATTACCACATGTAGCATATCAAGAACCTTCTGATCTTTGCTGTCATTGTCCTTGACACTGTATGGTTGACATTCTATTGTGGGTATTGTCAGAATAATGAAGAGATCCAATTGGGGCAATTTGTCCTGACCTAATCAGTTTATATTGGTTTTGTTGGTAAAGGAATTAATAAGATTACCAGAAAATTTCTAGCAGTAAAGTGATTGGTCAAGAACATTTTAATTGCTTTTTTTTTCTCTCGCAAACATAATTGTAGTCTTTGTGGTCTCCTTTAAAAATGTTTGTTTTTAAATTCCTTTTTTTTTGTTTTTCGTTTCAATTAATAATTTATTTATTTACACACAATAATAATTAATTTATTTATAATATTATTTATTATTTTATTTATATAAACACAGACAATAATGAGAAATTAAAACAATTTAATTAAATTTTATAGATCAGTCTGATTCGATTTGAGCAAAATTACATACTTTAGTTAGCATTTTAATTTTGTTTGAAAAAAAATTTTTTTTTCATAAATTTTATAAAATTTTAATACCATTTTCAAATTATTTAAAATACTAGAAAACAAAATAAAATTAACAATTCGAAATTCTATAATAAATATTGAATACAATACACAACATGGTTATTGGATTACATGACCATTTCGTTGAATGACTAGAACGTACATACATGAGGTTTTCTTTTGTTTTGTTTTTTAACCTTTAGATCTGGTTTAAATATCAAAATTAGGCTAATGATTACAAAATCTATGTGATGTATACAAAAAAAAAAACAAAAAACAAAAAAACAAAAACTAAAAATACTTATGCTTAATTAAACATATTCCATGGGTGTGAAACGCGTTGCTCTATACAGAATGACACTGGAACAACGCGCACAGTGCTGCTGCTATCATACCTCGGACATGGCATTGTGATTAATTGAATTTGATTTGGGCCTCTCACAAATGATAACACGTGCCGTGCCTTTATTTGAGCGGCGTGATACCGTTAGTGATGTGGTTAAAGTGCGCATGGAATCACAGCTGTTGTGTAGACGGCGTCCCACTGTGTTGCAACGATTTGGATTTGAATTATGGCGATACGATTTACAACAACAGGTAAACCATTTAAAAGGCGGAAAACGACTAAAAATTAAAAAAAAAACAGAAAAACAACAACAACAACAACAATCAAAAATTAATCATACATTGTGTACACCTTTTTAATCTTTTAATTACTCACCTTAGTGTTCTAAAAACCGTTGAGGAGAAGAGGCAATAGATTAAAGGATTTGCCGCCGAATTAAGTGGCGCTAGACTTTGTATAAACGTTGCTATCGCTATATTCGTTTGGGTTTGTGGTATGTGACCGAAAACCTGTAGTAAATCGAATATAATATAGGGTGACCAACACACTATAAATACAATGACTATGACAAATGTCATCTTAACAGTTTTCACTTTGGCCCGGGGTATAATGCCTCTGGAACTAGCTCTGCGTGTTGTATTATTACCGAAACCAGCTCTTTCGGCTGGGATAAATATTGAACCTTTCGCCCATATAGTCTTAACGATAATGGCATAACAGGCGGAGATAATGAGGGCGGGAAAGGCGAAAAGTGTTACTGATACCAGACTCATGTAGACTTGCCATGCCCATGGCGAACCCAATTCGATCCAACATTGTGTTTGTCCCTGTATAAGTTTCTCTTCGTACAGCATGAGTATGGGCAAAGAGAAGAGAGCCGATATTATCCAGGCGCCGGCTACCAAATGGCGGGCACGTTTCCCTGCAATGAGCGGAAGAATAAATGAGAGAGGAAATGGATTTTTTTTTAGGTAATCTGCATTCATTGCAAAGAGTTTACTGAAAGGTGGATTATCAAGCCTAACCTAACCTTACTTCTTAAAGTGGCAAATGATTGTCCAATGTTTCCATGTTCAATTGCTACGTTTATTGTTTAATTGTTCTTTTTATTCCTATCAATAATAATAGTCTACAGTCATTGTAATGATGGTTATTAGCCAATATATTAAAAAGTCCCTGCAATAGGGTACCTTCATTAAATTAAATCTTTATTAATGTCAACAATTCTTTCTCTCTCTCTCTCTCTCTCTCTCTCTCTCTCTCACTCTCTCTCTGAAGTACTCTATTAAATGTTTTTATTTTCATTTCCAGTTTACTTACATGATTTGGAAAAGTTCATTGGATGTGTTATGGCATCATAGCGGTCGATGCTCATGGCCACCAGAACGTATGTCGATGAGTATGTAACACATACCTGTGAGAAACGAATTAATTTACAGGCAACATTACCGGCACGCCAGGATATTGTTATGCGCCAAATGATGTCTGTTAAAACGTTTAATAAACCCACACAGAGATCTAAAATAAAAACAACAACAACAAGACAAAACAAAATGAGACAAAGCATGATTTTCTTTCTTTCTTTATTTTTTTTTTCTCAATAAAATAATAAAAAAAAAGAAAAATTTAAAAATAAAATTAAATTTTGCATAATCACAGCAATTATAACAAGATTTGTATGCAGACTACATACAGCAAAAGCCATGACAAAGTAGACAGGCAGACATTTCTCTACTCAGAGTATATAAACGGAGCTTGTAAGGGGTGGGTAAAGATGATAAGCAGTTTCCAAAGAAACGAAACCAATTTCAAAAGGTGAACGATTGCAACGTGAAACGTGTCTGTTAATAATTTTAAATTCAAATTTGCTAAAGGAATTACTTCTACAAACTCACTGTTTTTTTTTGTTCTGTAAAATATAAACTCTGTAGTGGCACAGTGGCTTTAAGTTTTTATGTCATCTCTAAGCAAATTTTTGTTGAGATTATTATCGTTGTCAAGTATATATCGAAGAAAATGTGGAGCAAATAGTTCCCGTGATTCTGAGTGTTTGAAGTGATATCTTCGTGGATTTTTTGAAAACTCATATAAAAGTGAGTATCAAATCAAAAGTATAGGCATACGTATGAGAGTGTGGTCCTTTGTTGTACTACAGTGAAGCTTCCGCTAATCCTGGAGAAATTCGGAAGTAATTCTGAAAACTCATTCTTAAGTTTGTAAATTCTGTTATTGGTGCCCAGAAAACAGTTTCCAGTAATGATTTCGGCAACGATGCTATTGTCTTTTGCTTTCAAACTGTTGTTAGGTTTGACTGACTGACTTCGTAGTTCGATATACGATCTCTAAAACCTTAAACCGGTTGTGTGAATACAAGAAAAAAAAAGAAGAAGATTTTCATAACCACTTACCTGCCAAAGCCAATTGTTTGATGAAATAATTCATTCGAGATTTTCGATTTTTATTCAAAAACATCACAAACAAAACAGCCGAATTGCCCAAGACAATGATGGTGAATAGAATCCATAGGACAGCAAATTGTTCCGTCTGCAATTAGAAGAGAAAAACAGAGAAAGAGTGAGAGAGAGAGAGAAAATATGTTAAGTATTCAATAATAAAACTTATTATTAAAAAAGCAATTGAAAATGTTTTGGAAATGAAATTAAAAATTTTCAATTATCTTTGCTTATTCAGATTTCTTCAAATGGTTGATAACTGTTTAGTAGTGGGTGCCTAGTTCTCTAGTAACGTCCGCACTGTTTATTTGTTGGACTTTCCTAGTTTTTTTTTATAATTTCATTGACTTCTTTCTTGTGTGGTGGATCAACTGATCTTTAAAGAACAAATTACAGCATTGTTTAGGTCAAGAAGTTGATATGGAGAAGTATACATAGGCCATATATTACTAGGCCATTTCTGCTAGTCATAGCGCCCTTCAAAGCTTCTGATAAAGCTATCTAGACTCTTAATAAATTTTACTGACAAGTCATTTAGGTCATCTGACATATTGGACTGAAATTTTTCTTTTCCGGCATTGCGTTGGGCATGCAGACAATAGGTAAAGAAAAGTTTGCTCCTCTTCCTTGCTTCTGCAGCTCCTTCAGAACTTGCCCGATAATAACCACAACAATCATATTCAGCATATTCCTATGGAGTTCAAACAGACTTTCTATCCACATGATTACCATTCACATTATCGTTGAATTTTTCGATGTATTTCCCGCTATAATTGCAACTGTTGCCGCTTTAATATCGATAATTATGTTATCGAAATCTTTAACTGTCAATTGTCAATTATAAGTTCGCCGATATTTAACGGTATTCCCAATGTAATGAACTCAACAGAGTGTTGGAAGGCTACGTTACACCCAACCAGTTCATCCGATTTACCTTCGTTACATTGAATAGCATCCTGTGCGGATATTACTACTCTGTGAACAGTGTGTGTGTGTGTGAGTGGTTTTTTTATGTTTTGAATTTTCTATTTTCCTTTTTAATGGGCTTTGTAGACATAATTACAATTACAATTACAATTATAATTTAATTTTTTCTTAAATACACAAGCACACTTACACTAACATATGTATGTATGTATGTCTCTTATTCACCAGTATTCTTGGAAATTTTAACTCAATTATTCGTAATAGAATTTCTTTGAGTGTATTAAGTAAGTAATTATGTTGAGTTAATTATGCTGATGCTGATGCTGATGCTGATGCTAATGTTAATGCCGATGCGTATAAATTTGTAATTGAATTTTGTGTGTGGTGGCAGCATTGAAAAAGTTTTTTCAATGCCTGTGTAATGTGTGATGAGCATTAAATTTCAATTCTTTTAAGCGGAAAATTCTTGAAATTATTTCATCGTGAAATATGAATGCTACGAGTGCTATTGCTTGTTTGTTTCTTTTTTGAAAGGAAAACACAAAAAATATTATCTTTTGCTATGTTTCTTGGAATTTCTAACTTTTTCTTAGAATGTACAGTTGATTAGAGAGATTTTAGTTGAATGAGCAGAAATTAAAAACAAAGTTTTAATGGCATACGCTGCAGTTTTGTAAACAAGAAGAAGAATGTGAGAATGTATGAATGAATGAATGTATTACCAGACATTAGAAAAACTTCCCAAACAAAAAGAAAAAAAAATAGAGTTTGTATAACAGAACTGTTTTTCGCACATTATGCTCAAGAAACTGACACGGTTTCCGTCAATTTAAAGCGCTCTGACTGTGAGACAATTTACTTTTCTTGGCCTGTAAGGATAGAATTTCAACAAAAAAGTGCCACCAGCCATTAGCTTTATATTCATGAGAAGTTTTCAGCATGAGTAACTTTATATTTTGATTTCAAAAATGTGTGCCAATATTTCATTCTTATTGTTACTGAATCTACATATTGGGCTCGAGACAACTCGCAGTCTGTCTAAATGTACCCTTAAGTATACAGTGCCTTATCAAAAGACCGTTTACGAACCTTAGCTTATTCCTGGATGACTCTGATCTCCTCTTATTGTAGTTCTTCAATAAAAGATTCGTTTGCCTCAAACCCATTTAATTTTAGAAGGTGCTTTACATCCAGTTTTCTTGCTTTCCAAGTGTATATTTCCAGTCTACAAACGCATTCTGGCCCCATCAACGGCGTGAAAGTTCCACCACTCCGCAGAAGCTTGTCTGCTTGCTCATTGCCGAGAATTCCCACATGAACTGGAAATCAGCAGAAGGTAACCTTACTCTGTTCCTTAATGGCGGTCTAACTTTCAGTTAGTATTGTACCGAGTTCTGTACTTTCTGTTCACATCTTTCGATGCCAAAGGCTTCCACTTGAAAGATACCTTCGAGTTTCCCTTTGGAAACAACTGCTGCTCCTGTTCCGCGATCCTTTCTTAACTCTTCTGTACACCACAAAATAGTTTCGTTTTTTAAGAGAGTAAGCAGCTTCCAGGCGCCGTAGTCTATGCGACTTCCTCTCAGCAGATTTCGTGAAAAACTCTGAGAGTAAACAGAAAATTGCTGTGAAAAGTTTCTCACAAATCTGTTGTTCGTATTGGATTTTAAACTGTAGGTCGCTGTAGGTAAGTGGTGTGAGAAACTAGATCGTAATCCTGACTGAAGGGTTTTAATAACCAATTAACTAAGTTAGTAAGTAAGCAGTTTACAGATTAATCCAATAATATTTGTTACTTAAATCTCGTTTGGAAGCAGTTCCTCAATTCTTAAAAATACTGAAGCTTTTAGGAAAAAAAAAAAACTTTTGTTTCCTTTAAATTGAACAGTTTCTCCTTAAGAAATCACTAACTTTAACGATAATATGATTATTTTCCAAAGAATATTTTGTTTTTCTTCATATAATCCTCCCTTCGAATTAGAAATCCATTTCCTTATCCGATTATTTATTGTGTTTTTCTAATCGCTTCAATTATTTCAATCAATGGATCAGTGTCACTTATTGATGTTTTCCATTAACAAGTATTTTTTGTGATGTTTTTTTTTTCTTCCATATTCTCCTTCAGAAACTTCCTTGTAATGCCTTTAACCAGACTGACTGGCTGTCTACTAGCAGTCTGTCTAGTGCTCTCAATTATCTGACAAGTTCTCGCTTCCTCTTCCATTATGGCTTGCTAATGAACAGATAAAGTGCAGATTTTTATAATTAAAACTGTTTTGTTCTTTACATTTTGTTTTCTCTCTCTCTCTCTCTCTCTCTGTGTGTGTGTGTGTGTGTGAGTGTTTTATTTTCTTAAGAGATTTTGATTTTCTTATTGAGAGTAAAAGCCACAGAATGTAATACAAAATTTTATGGAGCCCAACACCAACAATTTCGTTTAAGTAGCTCAAAAGAATTTCATTTTAAACTTTATTAAAGAAGAGAAGAGAAAAAAAATGCGAATGACGAGTTTTAATGCAGACAAGATGCCCGAAACAGCGGCAGCGGAAGGATGTACAGGAACAGGAACAAATAGTTTTGCTGCTATTGTTACTTGTTGGAGTGGTCGTGCGTAAAACTTTTGTCAACATTGTGAAGATTTTTGTTTTTTCATTTTCTATTGATTTTGATTTTCTTTATTTTCCGAGGGTATCGTTACATTTTGTGTCCTTTCCTTTATTTTTTTTTTCTTTCTTCGTTCTTTTTGTTAAAGTTAAACAAATAGCAGGGAATTATTTTCTTATAAAAATTTAGTTTTTCTTTTCCTTTATTGTTTAACAAGATAAGATGCTGACCTATCTTCTATACTATGCGAGGGCTGTTTCAAAATTAAGTGAACCGACATGGGTGGAAGTCGCTGTGGTTCCATGTATAGTACGTTGACTCGTTGTTGAAACCTCAAAACAAAATATGAAAAGAATATTTCTTAAGGCGGCTATTTCTCAGCAGAATTATGGCAAAAGCTTTGAGCGTAAATAAAATGCCTTGAAAAGTTTCTTAAATATCTTTTATTTAGAGTCAAAACTAAACAGTAGATCCCGCCATTCATGGATAAAATTAACACACACAACACAGTTGCAGTTGCTTGCTCATATCCATTGGAATAATGCATATATTCAACCCCTATCGTACCGCAATCGTTTACATCAACTTATGGCTGATAACCAAGAAATTGTCAATTATTGCAGCATGTTCTAGAATAATAGGATTGCCACCTTGTGCTGACAACAATAGTTTGTTTGCGGTCATTTCCAAAACCACTAAACATTCAGTACAAGACCTTAATTACTGAAGGATTTTTGAGTTATTTTTTTTTTTCATGTTCGAAAAGTCAGCGTTGAAAATCTGTTGCTTTAGCGCCCAATTAGTCTATCTACGGCATTGTGAATGGTCATCCGGCTTTAATTGTCGTGTGAATGACGTTTTATATGGATGGAGAAGGAAATCTAAAGACAAAACATGCCACAGAATCGACAAATTCTGATTGTCGTCTGAATTTTTAATAAAGTAAGTGAAATGAAATTCCTTTCACAGCAGAATGACCACAACCACCTGGCAATGTACGAAAAGTAGACACGTTACTTACTTGTTTAACTGTTCGTTGTGAACATTTAGTCAGGATTACAACCTAACTGCTCACACCATGCAGGTAATGTGAGTTAATGTTATCCATGAGTAGTGGGATCTACAGTTTAAAGTCGTCTCGGAACAAGAAACTTTTCAACGCAATTTTATTTAGACTCAGATTTTTTGTCAGAAGACTGCAGCGAGTAAGTCGCCGTAAGAACTGGGACACGAGCTCTTATCTAAAACACCAACACACTAGCTACTAGCGGTGACTTTACTTTATTAGTTCGTTTAATTTTGCTACTGCTCTCGTTGAAATTGAAAACCGTTTCTGCTGCTGGAAATAATTTGTACACAGATGTCCTCAAAATTAAACAAATAAAAAAGAAAAGTTTGCGATTTTTTTTTTCTGTAATTTTTCCTTAAGGAAAATTTTAAAGAAAATTGTTTTTAAAAATTTATTTGTTGTTTTTGTTTTCTTTTAAATGCTCTAGTAAATGTTGTAATAAAATTTAGTTTTAATTAACCATCAAATTCATTACTTTCTTGGTACAGTTTGGCCTCTACATGCTATGGAAAATCCCTATTATTTTCAAATAAAACGAAAAAAAAAAAAATATTTTAACATCCATCCACCAAAACAAAAGCCTTAAAAATCAGACCCTTTTTTGTAATTAAATCAAATGGTTCGTTATACTTTCTTCTTTCTCCTGATCACTTTATTGAAGTTTTGAATTAACTGAACTGATTTCTCTTATTTCCTTGAGTGTTTTATGACACCTTTTTTTTGTTATACAAAGGAAAGCTTTGAAAAGGATTCAAATTTTATTTTTCACACATTTTTTTGTGTTTTTTTCTTTATCATAAATAAAGAGTTTCAGGAGATTTATTGTTAATGGAAGAGAGAGTATTTAATTGAAGAAATTTAAGCCCCGGAAAACTAGAAAAAGTGTCAGGTTTTTAAGCTCCTAATGTATGGGTGGTTTGGTGTACGTTTTTCTTAGGAAGTAAACATTATGACAACATAATTACCGCTAATTGTACATCGTATACATACCTATACGAGGCCTAGTAGAAATTAAAGTAAATTTTTTTTTTTTATTTGCATAGAAAAATATTTGTTTGCCGTCGTAGTCTATTAGTTCAAACCCCAGGTCAGAAATATTAAAATTATTTCTTCGGCAAAAATTCTGAAAGTAAATAAAATTGTCATGAAAAGTTACTCAAAAATCTATCGTTCGGAGTCGACTTTAAGCTGTAAGTCCTGCCACTCATGTATAAAATTATCACACACAATAGAAGTGGTGTGAGAAACTATATTATAATTCTGACAAAAGGTTTTGCCATGATCATGTGTGTTATGTATGTGTTTTATAATCTGGCACTTCTTCACATAGTCCTTGTCTATTCAATTGTTATCATTTTCCATTCTTTAATTTTAGTTCCCATTAAGTACTGCCTTTAGTCCTGTGAACTACGAGCGAACTGGTTAATATATTCCGGAAATAAAGGCCTCTAATCAGATCTCGTATAGACCAAATAGTCCATCAGTTTATTTACACAATTAGCGCCATGTAAACGTTAGCAGAGAAAAGAGAGAATGTCCACATTCTCTTAGAGAGGGGCTAGTAGCCTAGCTTTTAATGCAACACTAGAACCTCTTGAGATAATAGTGAATATGCATTTTTAATGGCCAACGTTTCCCTCCACCAAAATATGGTAAAAGAAAACTGTGGCTATAATTCACATTAATCTAGAGTTAGCCATCTATTCAGAACAGCGGCTTCTTTGAAGTCACGGGTGAAATTATTATATTCCATTCCACGCGTGAATGCTGTTACTAAGCGTTATTTGCCGTTAGCATAGTTAAGAGGCAAACAAAGTAATACGCCTGGCAGTTCATTCCTGCATTCTTTTACCAACCAAGAAGTGATAATGTGCAATCGTAGGGAGAGAATAGTGGCCTAGGATTTAATATAAATAAAGATGCGCCCCACAATGCTTCTTTAGTATCCGAAATCTTTATCTGAAAGGCTTTAGGTAACGTTTCAGATTGATATCGACTAATAGAACACAGATTTCAATGCCACAATTCATCTTCGCCAAGATGCTTGCACACTTCAAGTTCAAAGCGCTACGGACAACATAAAAGTTTATTGAGTGCTTTGGTTCTCTACACTACGTTGTGTCTGCTCATTTCATGTCAAAAGTATCAACTTAAACTTTATAATTTTCCAAATCATTTGGGAGCTCCTTGGAATGGAGACTTCAATATATTTTTGATACAATAAACACGAGAGTAAAAAATACCTTTTAAACTCATAATCAATTCAAAATGAATGCTGTTCGTCAAGCGATTTTCTATGTAAAACTGTTTATTTAATTGCTAAAAAATGTGAAAAGAAAGAAAAGATTAAGCATTCAGGTACGGTTATTCTTAATTGCCATACAATTTATATGCAAAAAAAACAGGACTTTGACCCTTTACAACTTTCCTATTTGGCTTTTTTTAAACCTACACAGTCAAATATTACAGACCCCTAGTCTCGTTTGCGACAAAGAATTCAAAACAAAAACATTTAAATTTCGTTTCATTTGAATACAAGAAAGAAGATGAGAGAAAGGTAAACAAAAAAACAAAAAAAAATAAGGGGGAAAAATAATAGAGCCCCAAACGAATATTTATTTCGTTGGTAACCAAAGTTTATTTAACTGTTAGGCGAGAGAAAGAAAAAAAAAATTTTTTAGAAACAACGTGAATGACACGATTCAAATAGATTTCTCGGGTAAATATTTATTTGCATACAATCAAATCTAAAAACAACAATAACAACAACAACAAAATCATGTCTATTGGAATCTTGTCTCTTGTTTCAATTTCAATGCTCTCCAGTTACCACTGTTTGTCTGATGATTTTTCTATAAATTTTCACACTTTCACCTTCACACACACACTTACATTCATTTCAATAGGTATGGGAGCGAGAAATAAGAGGCACAGAGGAGAGAGTGTGAAAAAAAAAACAAAAATATGATAAACGAGCAGAAAAATAAAATTATAATCCGCCTCTAGAGAGCTTTACTTATTCGTTAAGTGCTTTATTTCTGTCCTAAAGCGCATGGAAGAAGAAGAAGAAAAAAAAAATAAAAAAAGAAGAATGTTGGCACGTTCTCAATGTACGTGTGCATCGGGAAAATTATATTTTCTTTAGGAGCACAAAACCAATACAAATATAAGTGGGAGAGAGTGGGAGAAAGAGATAGAGAACATAAACAAGCAAGTAGCAATTTTAGTTGTTTAACAAATAACAGTAAATAAGTAAATGACTGATGTTTTTGGATAACAAAGCAAAAAAAAAATTTTTTTTAATAAAAATACATGAACTACAGGGATATATGTAGGTATGACAAGGCCCTGGCGTTGGAAGTCGGCGGTGGATAGTTAAAAATTCTTTTTTCATTTTTTTTTTAATACCAGAGCGGTAGAAATCCTTTATTTTTTTATTTTTATTTTAGATTCCTGTACGATCATATGCTTAAGACTTGATTTCGAATTAAATAATTTCAAGAATAAGGTCTATCACGCTGGCAGGAACATCATCAAACCAAAGTGGAAATGTTGTTGTTGCAGTTGCTTGCTCATATTCATTGAATAATGCATATATTCAACCGCTATATTCAATCGTTTACATCAACTTATGGCTGATAACCAAGAAATTGTTAATTATTGCAGCATGTTCTAAAATAATAGGATTGCCACCTAGTGCTGACAACAATAGCTTGTTTGCGGTCATTTCCAAAACCTCTAAACATTCGGTACAAGACCTTAATTACTTAAGGATTTTTGAGTTATTTTTATTAAAATGTTCGATTGTGTGCAATTGTTTTAAAAACTGTCAAGAAAAAGTAATGCTGCTGCCAGAACTTCGTGTTAGATCCGTTCGTTATCCACTCTGTAGGCTTTCTGAATGTATTATTTGTAGGCGAAATAAAGTCTTTTGTTTCGAAACTAGGACGTAAATTCAAATTACGGTCAAACACTTTAACCACTACATTCCGTATAGCAACCAGACATAGAAGATTCAAATATTTTTGGCGAGTTGTATAGCAATACGGCCACCCAAAGCAAATCCAAGGCCTTTATTGAGGCCATTCTATACCTCTGGCTTGTTTACTCAATATTTAATATTTTATTTACAGAGCGTTGGTAAGTGTGTGTATACAATGGATTATGACTTACGATAATAGTGATAATATCATAAGTCAATAACAACTGCTATAACAACCTAACAGAGTATCAATAGCTACACTACATAAGCCTTTTAATTGCCTTTAAGCCTTTTATTGTGTACTTCGTTGCACGACATGTATAATAAGTTTTTTTAGATAAAAGCCTGGAAGTCTAAATGACAATGTCAATGACTAATAACGGCAATAATGTCATTGTGTGTGATAGTAATAAATTGAAATGATTAGAGGTCACGACAAGGTTCAAGGATCCCTTTATTGAGAAACAAAGAAATTAAATTCTGTTTTCGAAAATTTCACAAATGTTTTGAAAATTTTAAAGCAACATTTGCTTAAAAACTTTTTAATAATAAACAGAGCGAAAGAGAGAGAGAGAGAGAGTGAGAGAGAGAGAGAGACAGAGAGAGAGAGAGAGAGAGATAGAGAGAGAAGCAAAAGAAAAAGAATTTTACCATTCAATGACTATGTTGGAAAATAGCGACAAATGAATTAAAATGCAGGCACGTTCCATTACCATTTTAGCCTTCACATACATTCTTATTCCATAATGCAATGAATGGTTTGAGCATGTATGCTGATATAACTATGACTTCCTTTTGTTAAACTCTATACAGCGGAAGAGGATTGTTAAGTGAAACTAAAAATTAAACGTAATAAAACCATTCATAATCATTATCATCAACGTCATCATCATTAAAATCGGTATTATCGTCGTCATGCTCATTGTCATTTGAAAAATATTATTCTGAACATAATAATAATAGTTGTTATTCTAGTTGTTGTTGTTGCTGTTTTCTTTTTCTTTTTCAGTTCTTAACAAAAATTTTCAATCTCTCATGTATTTTTTCTTGCAAATCATTTAAAATTTTAATCGAGGACTGAATTAAAATGAAAAAAAAAATGAAAGGAAGTGCAAGGTTAAGCTATGCACAGATATGCAGGCGGTTCATAAAATTAAAGAGAACAGCATTAATGTAAATAGTTTTATGGGTTTAAGCTTAGAATAACTACCCTTGCCGTGCTGCCGAAATAATGGAGGCTATTTACGATGTGGAAATGATACTTTCTCTGGCAATTAATACTTTGTCGGCCATAAATTTCATTACTGAACTGGTTAGACTACAATGCCACTCTCTTGAATAGCGGTCGCGGTAGTTTTGTGTCAATCCTATATGGTATCCCGGCTAAAGGAATATTTCGCAGCTTATGTTAGAACAGGTACAATCTTATCGAATATCACACCACTATTGCATATACCTTGTACATTCATTAGTCTCTCTCTATTATTCAGAGTAAACTGACATAGTCACTGACGTAGTCATCTTGTCTGAATTTGAAGAGTGGTTAGGCCTTTGCAGTATCTCAATTGGTTCATTATGGCTTATTTTGCATTTGAATTCACATAAATTTTCACCACAAGTCGTCGTAGTCTAGTAGGTAGTGTGTTGGCTTATTAGACGAAAGGCCAGGGTTCGAATCCCCGGTCAGACATCAAAAACGAAATATGAAAAAATATTTCTTCGGCGACTTCCTCTCAGCAGATTTCTGGCAAAAGCTCTGAGAGTAAATAAAATTGCCATCAAAAGTTTCTCAAAAATATGTCGTTCGGAGTCGACTTTAAACTGTAGGTCCCGCTACTCATGCATAAAATTAACACACACAACATAAGTGGTGTGAGAAGCTAGGCCGTAATCCTGACTGAAGGGTTGTAATGGCCAATTATGTATGTACGTATTATGTATGATATTTCACTTGATGGTTCCGGCAATAAGCAAAATTGTCACAAATGGAGGTCACAGAGGTCATAAGTCTTTATGAGAAAGTGCATTAAAGTCTGGAAGTTAGGGACCGTAGGGACCAGTTCATACACAAATTTTTCGAACTGAACTGGACATTATGTGGCTTCAATAAGGCGGTGCCGTGAAACCCTTAATACTTTTTATTTTTGGCTTGAAAAGTTGCTTGAAAAGTTATTGAACAGAGTGTTGTTTGCTATCAAGATCATATAATTTGACATCGATAGCCTTACGTCCAGAACGAGTCTACGAGTATAACCCGCTAACGGGTATTCGTCTAGTTATCGTTGGGATACCAATCGAAATGGCCGAAAGAGTGATTGAAACGTAAATGCGTAAAAGCTGTAAATGACATGACATTTTAAGCACAATGGCAAGATATAATTTGTTCTGACTCAAATCAGTCTTAGACTGTATTTATACCATTGCGCAGCAGTAATGATGGTAGAAGACATAAGACGTCTGAAATGGTTTTAACAACTGCTACATACTATTGAGGTTACCTTTTGCGGAGTCTTTATTAATGGAATATAAATAATTCCCCATTATGATGATGAATAATAGGATGTATGACGTCAGACATAAGAATGAATACATAAACATTTGTAGGTTAAGGAACCCATTGTGTTTAAACGAATTGCATAATAATTCATGAGAAGCTAACTATCAACTTGCGCTCGAGAGTTTAAAACCCACAAAGTAATACTTGCTCAAAGTATTCAAATTAAATCGAGATTGCAATTCGAGGAATTGACCATATTGATACATACAGAAAGCATTTCCATTTTCATTGACTGGCTTACGATCCTTTCTTCGTGCTAGGCTATAAGAAACGCTTCTATTGCTAACATTAAAACAAAAAATGCGTTGAGCGTGTTAACAAAATACCTTTGCTAACTGCTATCCTCTTTGCCTCGTTAACAATAATTTAAAAAAACGAGGTTTTTGTTGTCAAAATTAAATAAAAAACTTTGTTTTTATGCTGAAAAAAAAAATAGAAAAAGGAACACAATCTTGTTTGTAGTTTTCTTTTTTTTTTACCACAAGTGTGGTATTTGCATAAGCGTCACTTGTTTTATTTGCAACAAATCTATGCGAATTTATTAACTTTTTTTTTTTGTTTTTTTTTTTTGGAAAACAATTTTAATTTAATTTTAT
>QOCX01000067.1:192537-208971 GCA_005959815.1 Sarcophaga bullata
TCGTTACAAGTTGACAGATGTTATGTGCTAAAGTTTTTCACTTTTTTTTTGAAATTTTTTTTTGTTTTCCAAAAAAATGCTTATGATACTCGTAATTTATGATTGCCACAACTAAACTATACTAAAATGTGTGAGAGTAGCTAACAAAGTTTCATTTTTTTTTCTCCCTTTACGTTTATCATCTAACAAATAAATTGCATTTAAATACACGCACATAGTTTTCTATTTGTTTTATAACGACCGACATGAACAAACAATTTAGCAATGTTTTGTAAAAAAAAAAAATTTTCCGTTGCTACCGCCCTTGAAAAGAAAAGTTTTCTATTATTGTGTGTGTGTGTGATAAATTACACATAAAACTTTGAATAAGTCGGTGAGAAATCAAAATAATGTTTTATGATTCAGGACATCATAGTCAGTAGTGGAGATAAAAAAGAGCTTCGATTTATTAACGTATGGTGTGCAGATTGTTTTACTGGATTACGGTGAAAGTGCGTCGATTTTATTTCTTTTATTGAGTTAAACTCCTAGAGGGCACCATCATCTTTCTCTCTCTTGCTTTAGATAAGAAGCTGCCCTGAAAGCTTAAAATATGCAGCCTATATTGCATCTTCAATAATGAAGACGATTCATAGTGGATACAAAAAAAATCGACTGCATTCTTACTACTCGTGATCGTGAGCTAAATATACGTCGCGCCCCTGAAACGATTCTAATGACCTTTCTGTGAATTGTAGAAGTTTATAACAAATACTGAGCATGCATGTCTAGGGAATAGTCAGTACAGCAAGGTGGAATAATGGGCAAATGCTGTAGTTTGCGCTTGAAAATAAACAATTTCATTAGGTATAGCCATATGACCTCTGTGAAATCGTTCATCATTTACAGTCAATTATTCCAGCTGCCTGTGATTATTATTCTGATTCTTACAAAATGGAATTGGAAACAATTTTGGACTGTCGCATGTCTCTCAATGAGATAATTATGCATATCATATGCGTATCGTTTCACGGTGATATTCCGCGAGAGCACAAAGCAAATGAACCTAGCTCTCGTGGCTATTTTACGGATGAATTTTCTGAACACGGTGTCCAATGAAGAACTCATTAGGAACATACAAGCTAAAGATTGTTTTTATGTTAATCGGGTAGCCTGACATGCAATGGAAAGATTCGAATAAGAATGAGATGGCTGTGCCTAGGTCTAGATAATGGTCACTTTATAACCATTACTAGGCATTGTAGAGTGTGTACGCTTACTTACTTACTCAATTGGTCATTACAAGCTTTCAGTCAGGTTATGTATTAAATTTATCCCGAAGTGGCTTGATCGAATAGTTTAGTGATGACTCCGAACGATAGACTTTTTTTTGGAGAAACTTTATTTATTCCCACTCAGAAAACTGCCAGAAACTGCTGAGAGGAAAGTCGCCGAAAGAAATATTCTTTCTTTCATATTTCTTTTAGTGCGCGATGTATGTCTGAGCTGGAGTTTGATCCACGGCTTCATGTCTACTACTCTATGGCACCCCTTACTCAAATACATGTCTTGCTTGGCACCCGAGCATGTTAGAAGCCCAAAAGCAGATGAACTCAGAACTCAGTGTGAGATTTGCATAACTCTAGGATAAACGATAAAAATTCATTGTGGTGGTCTGTTTGCATATCCTTTCGATGGACAAGCACTTCAAAATACCCGCATACCCAACTCTGTTCAGCATAATGAATTAAGTTTGTGTGAAGAAGTCTTCAAAAAAGAGCGCACATAGTCTAGAGGCAACATTGTTTGCATAGTCACAAAAGACTCACAGTCTAGCTCTGTAAGCAGGCTCATTAATGCTCGATTCCATAGAAGATGAGATACTATGCCATCCTTTATAATTATAAAACGCCCATCTTTAAATTATGTTACCAATTGTCTGTGCTTCTAATTCTCTTAGTTGAATGTCTAAGGTTTTAATCCAAATATTGATAAATTGCTTGAAATCGTAATGACTCATTAAGCACACATACTACGATTAGTACAGGGGTTGTACTCCTTAGCCTATGCAACATTTTATTTCAATAACAGCAATATAAGGTAGAATAAAAGAAAAAGAGAGAGAAAGAGAGAGAAATAGAGAGAGAAAAAGAGAGAAAACTTTTGCTAAATTATTTTATTTGGAAATGTTCTTACTACAGCATCACTTAAATGTTTAATGGAAAATTTCCCTTAAGATAGTAGCTTTGCAGCATTAAGAATACACTGTGCCACCACCAAGCGTTTAGGGAGTTCAGTTTCATTTACTTTGAAGTCTATATCGTTCTTTTTTTTTATTTCGTTTATTTATTTTGACTGTGGTGAAAGTGATTTGATGCCTGTGTCTAGTATGTGGTTGAGTAAGTCTTGGCTGTAACCAATACCCCAGAGGCAAATGAGGCAAACACTTGTGGTCAGTCGTGAGGTTTTGTTCAAAGAACAAAATATAAAAAGAAGAAAATTAAATATGGTTTCAGTGGTAAGAAAAAAAATAATTTAAATAGGCTTTAATGTCAACCACAATTTGTATTTATTTGGTTAACATTTGTATTGCAAAACAAATTGTGTTGCAAAGCAACATGAAATTTTATTCTTGACAACAACAAACTAATGCTGATATTTCTATTAAATTTACAGAACAAATAAATCAGTAAATAAACAACAACAACAACAAATGTATTATAAATAAATAATTCGAATTTAATTTGAAATCAACAGTTAGAGAGTAACAGGCCACGAATTGCCGACCTTTATGATCAGTGCTGAAGTTTGATGGAATTTTGTTCTTCTTTTACCTGCTAATAAATAAACAACAATTTTCATTTGCTTTATAACAAAGAACACAATCATTTCATTATTGATTTTAAACTGTTGGTCCCGAAACTCATGAATAAAATTAACACACACCACATAAGTGATGTGAGGTGCTAGATTGTAATCCTAACTAAAACAGCTATAATGAGCAGTAAAGTAAAATGTTGCTAAGCTCTGCAGGACTAACATGGCTCCGAACGTAACTGATTGTATTCTTTATTGGGTTGTTGGGGTTTCTCAGAAGCCAATGCTTTATTACAAGGCATGCTTGTGGGCATACTAGTTGGATACTATAGAAGCTGTCTTCTTCTGATGCTTTTTTTTAATAAAATTTCCTTAAGCAAGCAAAATTGTCGCAAAAAGAATGCCGAGAACTCAAAAGAGATTGCGGAAAACCAATTGCTATCTGGTACATGCGACTATTTGGTGCGCATTATATAATATGGAGCAGGTTAATGCCAATTCAGAGTGCAATTGTTGTATGATAATGAATTCTATTGGCCTGTAACTGTGGATTCTAAACTGAGCGGTTTGTGGTTTCTACAATATGGTGCCATGAGTCACACAACAAGACCGATTTTGGTGTTATTTCATGAAAAATTTCCAGAAAAAAATAACTTCTCTCTGTAGCTTCTTCTATTTTAAAATTCTACTTGAAATCACGTATTTATTGCTTGTGTTTTGTTATTTCCAAAAAGAAAAAAAAAAATTCTTCAAATACAATAAAAAATTGTCATGAATTTTATGTTTAAAAAACAATTTTTTGAATTTGATTTTCATGTTGTGTTTCTCATTTACAATAATTTCAATAGTTTTTTAGGTCACGTTTAAATATATAATGAAGACCTTTTTTAACACAAAACCACTTACTTTCAATTATGGCATCTCAAGTAAATAAATACATAAAGAGGGCTAGAGAATAAGAAAAAGCAAAAACTGCACCAAAAAAAACAATATCAAGCAGAAGAAAAACCGGAACAACGACGCAAACAGTTTAACAATACACGTCTGAGCATAAATAAATGAAAGTTTATGTGTGTATGGTCTGTCTGTATGAAATATACGTGAATGCGACAAAAAGTCATGATGTTGTTCGTATAAATGTATGTCTGTGTGTGTGTGTATGTGTGTCAAATGACTTGTCATGTCTTCTACACACATGTAATTGTCACATCTTTTAAGTTATTTTCACAAACAAACACTCTGTACTTATGCACACACATAGAAAACATGTTTAACCTTCTCTCTCTCGCTCTCTCTCTCTCTCGCTGTCTCTCTCTATGAATTTCATGTGTAAAAATGTTTTGCAAATTATTGTTATTATTTTAAACAACAACATCATCATCAGCTAAAGAGAAACAGTTACTGTGTGTGTATGTGTCATATATTATAACAGAGTATATGATTGTGTGTGTGTGTGTGTGTGTGCTAGAAAGGCATGTAAGAAGGACGTGAATATGTGACAATGATTTTGAAAATGTTGCATACATCAGCGAAAATCAAGAGAGAAATAAAAAAAATCAAATAAAGACAATAAATATTTACAAATAATAACACATACAAACATATGTACAATATATACGCATACATATGTATGTATTTTTTGAGTAGTAATAAGAGTAGTGACATTAATAGCCCCCGGCAATAGTGTGAAAGAGAAGCACAATAAATTTTAACACTCTGTTGGCTTTGAATGCAATGCTGACTGTAATATCACTTTACTTTCAAGTTATGCACAAGCTTTGGCAAGTTGGCCCGATAGTCGTTGGGCCATCGATAACTCAAATTCGGTGACGAATACCATACCTTTGCAAGTCTTCTTTGGCAGGAGTTCCAGCGTTTAGTTATCTTCTGGAGGGATAATATAATGGAAAGTGAGAAGAGAGCAATCATAACTTTTTACTCAAGTTTTTTTCTATGCTTGACCTCTTACCACATGGTTCATTCTGGTCCATTAATGTCTGAGATTTTTTAGAAAATTTCGGTTCATTAACAAGCAACGCTTACAAGGGTTTTAGAGATAACGACGAAAAATGCATTGCTAATGAACTGGCAAGGGCATATGTGTTTCGATTACTTAATTAATCTTTACAACTTAGCTTCTCACATTATTAATGTTGTGTGTGTTATTTATGTCACGGAATAGCGGGACTTGCAGTTTAAAGTCGGTTTTGAACGACAAATTTGAGACTCTTCATGGCAATATTATTTACTTTCAGACTTTTTATCAGTAGACTGCGGACTGTTAGTATTCTTTATTCAAATTGAACAATTCCGTTACTCACAGGCCCATTGTGTTATTACAAGGCATGCCGACAAACGTGCTGGTTGGGTACTGGTTTAAAATGTTGATTTTTCTAACAAAACTTTCTTTGGCAAGTAAAGTTGACACAAAAAAGGCTCGGTGATACCAGAAAAGATTGCGGCAAAGCAATTGATGCCTCGTAAAATCGACTGTTTTTAAGGTCTACATGTGCCACTAGGGCCATCTATAGCTCGATGGCCGTAAAATAACTGCTTTTGTTTGGTTTGGAAATGAAGGTTATGAACTGGACGGCTTATGATTTCAACAAACAAAACCGATTACCGATTTTTGTCTTCTTTGCATGAGAAGTTTTTAGAAAAGGTAACATCACGTTCTGTCGATATCAATTGGATACCAAGTTCATGCGATTCAGATGTTGGGAAAAGTGTTAAGTAACTGTCGTAAAAGGAACGACTGCTTCGAGTAATCTAGCATTGATCATTTGAATGTAGATCAGGGGCTCCATGGCTGGGTCCAAGCTTAGTAATGAAATGAAAAGCATAGTCATTGAAATCATAGCTTCAAAAGTGTTTTATTTAACTTTACTTATGGAACCGGAAAACGGAAATAGAACATGTTTTTAATATTGAGTCTGCATCAGGTTAATAAAATTTCTTAAATACTCAAGCAGCCTGAGTTTAATTTCAAAAATTGAATGCAATTTGTATGAAAATATTAATTTTCTTTGTAAGTATATGTATGTGAAGTGTAATCTATGAAATACGAGTATGTTTGCACATGTCAAGGTTATTAACAAAATTTTGTTGCTGTTGTTGCTGTTAATGTCAACAAATTTTCTTTCTTTCTATTTATCTTTGAAGGTAATGAAACTCAAACTGAGATTCTTAAAGTTTCTTAAGAAAAATGTAAAACAACAACAGCAACAACAGTAACAACAACTATTTGCATTGCTTTTATATTTCAATTACAAGAATGAAGAACGTCTTGCGAAATAAAATGGAAATTCTTTTAATTTTTTTTGTTGTTTTGCTGTTTTTGTAACATTTTCAATGTGTAGCCTGTAGTCGAATTGAAAATGAAACAAAAAAAAAAAAAAAAAAAAAAGAGGAAAAAAGAAACTCAGATTATATAAATTGCTTCTCTCCTATGCCAATACAATGCCTATAATGCATGTGTATTACGGCAATTGATATTCAACAAGAATACATATGTTCATGTTTTATTTCGGAATCGTTCATAACGGAAGAAGAAGGATTTTCAAGTTGGGATTTTATATTTCAAAAACAAATTAAATTTCTCTTTGTTTGGATGTAAAAAAAGGTTCATTAATTTATACGAGGGATGGTTAATGAATGTTAATTAGGTTTTTGGATAAAAAAAGAGAGAAACTCTTTATTTCATAATAATCTGATTTGAAATCACCGTAGTCTAGTAGTGTAATGTGTTGGCTTAACATATTAGACGAGAGCTTGTGATTCAAACCACTGATCAAACACGTGTGACAAAACGAAATAAAAAAAAAAAAATATTTCTATTGGCATCTTCCTCTCAGAAGTCTTCTGTCAAAAACTAAATTTGTTGTTCGAAGAAGACTTTATACTGCAGGTGCGGCTATTCTTGGATAAAATTAATACACGCAACATGTATGGTGTTAGAAGCTAGGTTGCAATAATAACTAAAGAAAAAAAAAGAAATCTAATAACACTATTGAAAAAAAACTTCAAACATATAAGAGCCTATATTATGTACATACATGTATGCTGATAAAAAAAAACATGAATTTCTTTGCAACTCATAAGAAAACTAAGAACAGAATCTTTAATTTCGGAAAATTCACAAAGAATAGCTCATATATTGTATGAATTTACATGCACGCATACACACATATATGCCTACATAAATGTTATTTGAATATTCAGTTTCAGCTCAAAAGAGCAAGAGAGTAAGAAACTTTAGCATGAGCAAACAACAAGAACAATAACTATATGGATTATACAATAAAAACTCTGTGCGGTAAATGTAATGGAGTAACCCCAAATAAAAAGAAAACCAAAAAAAAACAACAACAACAACAACAAATATTGTCAGCAAATAAAATATGCATGAATATCCGAGCACTTTTACTAACAACGTACATAAGCATGTGTTTGGAGTGAGTGTCAGATTCAGTTGATGAAATTTGTTTTTATTGCTCTCATTGGGTTTGTACAAAACATTTGTTCGTTTGTTGTGTTGTTTTCTCTGCTTCCTTTCACTCATTCTTGTTCGCATTCACTCTCTTTAAAAATGTATTTTTATTTTTAAGGAAATAAACAACAGGAACAAAAAAAAAACTTTTGTAGTTGTTGTTATGTAAGCGCAATAAACATTTGTTTACTTACTTAGTGTGCCTCTCTCTCTCTCTCTCTCTATCAATCGGTTTCTTTGCCATGAGTTAGAGCATATGAACTTGTATTTGCCTACAAGAATAAAAGCAACAACAAAGCAAAAACAATTCTAAACATTTAATTGCGGCTTTAAACAACTCAACCTGGCATATAAGTTGTTGGCATAATCTCGTATATTTTTCTTTTTAAATATTTTATACTTAAAAGTATTGTAGTACTCTCTCTCTCTCTCTCTATCTCTTGGGTCATTTGGTACTCAGCAACATTAGGAATAGAATTTCTCTGGAGGCCACAATCCAACAATTTAAATATCTTTTTGATAACAACGAACACGAAGATGAAAAACAAAAATAAAACGAATAAAACAACCTTTCCTCCTTGAGCTAGATAATCGCAAGCGAGAAAATATCGAGAGTGTATGTCAGATGAGAATGTATTTAGTAGAGTGGTGTGCATATATGTGTGAAACATATATAAATGTATTGTATATGAGGAGCAGTGCTATAATCTTCAGTTAATGTAGTGATTTTTAAAAGCTTGTTGTGTTGTGTTGTGTTGTGTTTTTTTTATTATTTCCGTAAGTACGTGACGATTTTATAACTTTCATAACTAATGTGACCGATTAAATAGCAAATGCTGGCCTATATTTATTAAAAGAAATTTTCGTTTTTTTTTTGCTGTCAAAAAGTGTTGAATATTTTCTCTCATACAACAAATAAAACATTTGACGCTTTAATAATATCATCATCGAGCAATCTACATACATAGCTTATATACATCATTGGTCATTACAACCCTTAAGTTAGGATCACACCACTTATACTGTGTGTGTTAGTTTTGTACGTGAGCTTTTTTTTAAAAAAAATTTTTCATGGCAATTTCATTTTTCTCCTAGAGTTTTTGCTGTAAAATTGCTGAGGGGAAGTCGCCTAAAGAAATAGTTTTTTCCCGTTTCGTTTTGTTGGAGATATCTGACCTGTGGTTTGAACCTACTGAACTACGGTGACTATACCTCTGTAGGCGACTGCGGAGACTGTACCTTTGAAATTAGTCCTCCCTGTAGCTATGCCCTGCAATATGTTCGACCTGGTTGCTCATCAGGAAAGAAATTTCCCACTTACAGTTGGTCACGTTATTTATTTCCAACTTGCATGAAAAAAAAAGAAACGAATTTGTTTTTAAATTTTTTATTACGATTCTAGGGCGCCTTCTTCTTCCAAGTCTTCTACTCATGAATTTCTCTATTCTGACTGTTGCTTACAACAACAACAACGACTGCGGATCATATTTTTTTCAAAAGCAAAAGAAGAATAAGAAGAAGAAGTAGAAGAAGAAGACAAAAAACAAATCCAATAATATTGTCACTTTAATTTGTTTATTTTATCATGGTTTCCATTCACAATCTTCAACGAAGAAATCATTTTCGTTTTAAATTTTGTATCTCTTTCAATGGCGGATTATTGCAGTTATTTGCTTAAAGTAGTGGCTCTATCTCGCTCCTTCTCCCTTTCTTTTCCTACTAAAAAATGGCTAAGGTCTTACCTCACTTGCTAGAGTTGTATTGCTTTAACGCTTTTGGTAATAAAAGTAAGTCGTTGTAGGAAAATCATTTTCTTCACTCATAAAAAAAACAAAACACAGTCACAGAAAATTGTAAAAAACAGAACAGCTGCTAGCATAACTAAGCCATTCATGGAATACGAAAAGAAAATATTAAAACGTTAAAATTGTCGAAATATTTTTATTATTCGAAAGCATTTTCTCTACGACAGTTATTCTATTGTGAAGTGTTCGTAATTTGCATAAGGAAATGGAATTTCTTTTACGAAAAGCATGAATTGTACCGTGATATTGACACTCTGCCAAGGGTGAGTGATTTCATTTCGAAAAAATTAAAGGAGCAGGAGGAGGAGGAGGAGGATTATTAAATAAAAATTGTAAAAGCAAATCCAATGCCTGCCTGTCTCTCTATAACTGATTTGAAACATCGTATACGACGTATACTTGTTATGGAATTAATATTACGTATACGATCCGTTTACGTAATTTATTGCATATGAGATCTGAAAATAGACGGCAAGAGAACTTGTAATTTGTATTTCGATTAAAATTTAAGATTCAAAACTCTATACCAGCAAACTCTAAAGTACGTTTTATTTTTTTAGGTTTTATTTTTCGGTACCTTTCATGCGGACATACCGGCAATTTCAGAATACCACACCAGATAGGCTATTTCGCCCTTAAAGGAAGGGGCCGGCATTTAGGCCCATTGTGATACCATAATCAATATTAAAGCTAAAAGTCAATCATCCTTTAAAGGAAACCAACCTGGATGCAAAGTAAATCTTGCTATTGCAGAAATTTTTAAAGTTGAGAGATCGGTCAAGTACGTATGTCAGACAGTGAGAGGCCAAAACATTAGTCTTTTTATGATAAGAGCAGGGCACGACGTATGAGGTAAAATACTAATTCTTCCAACTTCTCAGAACCACAGATCCTCCCGAAGTCAGAAGATTGCATGTACTCTCTTGCTGAAACCGAAATTCAACCGCCACGTAAAACGAGTGGACAAAATCCACAATCGAACACAATCAGAATAATCTGCCTTCATTCTAATAATCTAGAATTGTGTGTAGAATTTCTTTTGTTACACTCTGTAACGTAGTATAGTCTAATTAACTCAAGAGTATTTCCCATCATCTCTTGGAACATATTAAATTTCAATTTAAAGTTTCTCTTTCGAAACAAAATTTAATCGAAATACTTGGCAAGGGGAAGCATTTCCATCTACCATTCAACAAACAATTTCAATTAATTTCTAAAAATAATCGCAACACGTGACAATATTGTTAAGAAAAGTTTTGCGAAATTTGTCTCCTGCAAGGCAACTCACAACATATGCCTAAAAGTGTATTGTATTTGTATAAAGAAGAAGCAAATCAAAGAACATCTTACTTGAGTAACTCAGTTGTGAGGAATGTAAGACGCATTTCAATAAGAAATTGTTTTAAATTAGAAATTAATGAAGTTTTCTTCAAAAAAAAAAAAAAAAAATTTTTTTTATCAAAACATTTACGGTTTTTGTAAAATCCTGTTAAATTCTATAGAAATGACGACAAACATAAGGATAAGCACAGACATTCCAAGCTGCTAATTGTGGCATTTACAAAATATTCAAAGAAGAATTTATTTTAATAGAGTCACGTAATGCCTATAAATTGCGGAGACCATAAACTGTTTAATGAACACAAACGACACAATTTATGTCTCTATTGAACGAATGAAGTAGAAACCGAAGTAAGGAAGGAATGAATGAAAAAAACCAAAACACAATTGATTTGTTTCTACAAAAAAAAAAAAAAAAAAAAAAAAAATAATTTAATTAATAGGAGGACAACAAGTATTAGAAATAAAATATTATCAATTGTCCGCCACGGCCTATTTTCCATGAATCTGTCTGTATATAACCGATCGCATGAGTTATATTGGTTTTGGGTATCGTTAAGGTTTGAGTATTATTCACATACACCGGCGACTTAAGAAAATCACACAAAAAGGCCTGACGGAGTCAAAATGCACGATCTCGGCGGTCAGTTCACATCACCTCCACGTGAGATAACTATGTCCTGAAATCGCTCTTGCAGAACATCGAATGTGGCATCAGCTATGTAGTGCAGTGCTCTTGAAATCTCATATCGTTGATATTCAGATGCTGGTTCAAACCCCAGCTATTTCTTTCGACAACTTCCACACACAAACTTTAAAAGTAACACAAATTTACCATGAAAAGGTTTTCAAATCATTCGTTCGGAGTCGAAGTTAAATTGTATATTCTGCCACTCATGGCTAAAATTAACTTTCGTAACAAGGGTGGTAAGAGAAACTGGGTTGTAGTACTGACTAAGCAGTTGCTATGAAGTAAGTACGTATGTTTTTAATGGATCACGAGTGATTGTTTTATCTTTTATCATTTGGAAGATCGTTAATGTCAATTATTGTGCGTTCATATAAAAAACATAACATTTAAGCACGAATTCTTTTAAAAAAAATCCATTGCTTTGACTGTGAATGGTTTGTGATGGTTTCCAGTGGAACGAAAAGATTTAAAAACACTTGATCATTATTCAATTGAGGAACAACAAACTCTCCTGTGAAGCTAACGCGGTAACACAAAAGCGACAATCATGTTGAGGTTTTTTTTTTACATCAAGTTAAGCCTTGGTTAGGAGACAAGGAATGTGCAAACGTAACTCAATTTTTTTCCAATTTCTCCTGTTATCACGAAGAAGCCTGTTATTAATGGCTGCCAAAACGCTTGCTAAATACCGTAGCTTGTTTAAATTTTTTGATAGGAATTAAGTAAGCAGTGTTGGCCTTTCAGCTAAGAGGAAAATATTCAAAATGTTTGGGTTATATTGACCCACGGACATAATGTTGTTTGAATTTTTATATGATTTCTTGGATTTTTTTTTTAATATTGCATCTTGGAATTGAACACCACTTTTGTGGTCCCATACGAGCTTTATGAGGCATTGTCATTAAAGCTCTACAATTAATCTTAAATTTAAATTTTTTTTCTTTTTCTGGAAATTCATTATATTCTGTATCAATGGAATAATATTTTCATAAATAATATTATTAGCAAATATCCCATAAGGTAAACAATAATAACAAACAAACAAACAAACAAACAATGAAACAAAAAAAAAATTTTTTTTAAAGATTTTTTATCAAAAATACAAAAAAACTTTCCATTCCACTCATCTAGTATACAAGGGCAATACAAAAGAGAGAGAATCAATGTTCCTTTCTTTCATCTACCAGCACACAAATAAAATATTATTCAATAATAACGGCAACAACAAAAACAACAACAATAACAATAATAACAATAACAGCAAGAATATAAAAAATTTCAATTTCTAAAGGAAAAACAGAAACCACAAAAAAATAGAGGAAAAAATAAAACAAAACAAAAACAAAAACAAAACCAAAAAAAAACAATTTTTTTGTTCGTATTTTTCATTCAGCACACATCAATTTAATTCCAAATAATGGTCGTGCTTATGCGAATGCTTATGCTCAACAACATACGTGTACGAGCGAGCAGTAGAAGTAAATAGTGCTTCTGGTATAATCACACTTAAACTTATGCATGTGTGTGTTTTTGTATGGCTAAGTAAACGGAATTTACTCTTCCGATACTCTACTGATATTACATACTTAAACATGTACATGTACATGTGATGTGCATGTGTGCATGTGAGTGTATTTCCTTTATTAGTCTATTGGCTTAATAAATAACTTGTCTTTACTTTTTGTGGTTTTTGTGTTTTGTTTTGTTTTTCTTTTTTTTTTCTTTTTTGCTAGTGTTTGTGTTTGTATTTGGCTGCGTATAAACACAAATCAATTAAATTTTTTGATCCAAGAGCAGAGCAAACAAACATTTGTTGTTGAGAGAGATAAATTTGTCTTGTCGTACCAAAACTGTTATTATTTCATTATGGTTTACACCCATTCTCTTTCTGGTAGAGAAATTGGGGGAGAGACAGAAAGAGAGAGGAAGAGAAAATATAATAATTTAAGTGACCATTACGCAAAGCTTAGGGATTTCTTTTCCTAGGGCATCTGTTGATAAATGCTTGAATAAATAAAACAAGACAATCTCCATTTCTCTCGAAAGACGGATTCTTTGTTGGATTGTAACTAACACAGCATGTTTAAACACACACGCAATAATGTTTTCAAAAATATTTCAAAATACAAAGAAACTTTTCAGAAATGTTAGTTTGAAGGCTTTACTTTGGTTGCATAAGTTACATAGATTTGGTTACCTGACCTAAAACCCCCATGAGGCTTCCACATGAACCATTAGGCCCACTGTGCTATCAAATTTCATTTCAAATTTCAAAAGTATGATGAGCTTTTTCTTCTCGTTCGAGTCGAAACTTTTGTAAAACACACACGTCACAGGGATGCATATAGCCAAAGGCTACTTAAATTAATGAACGGTCGCCGAAATACTTTCGTTTACACAGAAGAAGTTGGCCAAGGAATGGATTTTTTCTCTAATTTTCACCCGAATTGTGACGGAGGAGTGTACCCTAAACCTAAATAAGGGAGAAATCGAAAAATCCCAAAGAAATAGGCGACATTCTTGAACAGGCTTACAAGTTAGTATGACTTTAAATCGACGTTACTGCTCCCTGCTATTGAACGACCATTTAATCACCATTAAAATAGCCATACTCTATAGCAATCTGGGATACGAATAAGTTCTTGATATCCTAGTCATTAAAATACACGCTACACTTTGTTTTCCAGCCGGGATTTCGAACCGGAATATATTTCCTTAAAATTCAGGAGAGGATTTGGTTTCGCATAGCAGTAATACCGATATGTGATGGCGGCATTTAAGCACCTGGCAGAGCATATTATCAAGCGGTACCGTGCTATAAGAGTTTAGACTTTAACATGTCTTCGGATCTGCTTAAATCAGCAGTTTACCAAATTCAGCCAGCTTTCCACAAGAGTCGTTCAAAACGAAACTTCTAACGAGAATCTTCTTTGCAAATGAGTCATTCAACGACAAGTCTAAGTTATTGAAGACACAAACCATTTGCAAAAGATTTGTTGCCTTTGTGACATACTTTTTGTTATTGTCGTGACGAGGCTTCAACTTTACTGTTCCATTGCAACGACATTAGATTGTGTTCTAGTGAAATAAGGAAATATTTTCTTTATATTTCGTTTTGTTCGAGAAGACAGAGCCACGAATACTGGCCTAATAAGCCAACACACTACTTACTATACTATGGCAACTCTGTTCTACTTGGCCCATAGCTCTCACCTTTACTGTTCCTTCTGTTCCGCAATTTTCCGCTTCAAAAAAATTTTTTTTTTTTTTTATTCATCTTGTCTTATCATATGTTGTTGATGAATTTAATTTTTTAAATTGAAATCCGCTTTTTAAGCATTTAGCTGACGTCACCTTATTGCTTTATTGACATTTTGCCTTGAGGTCTTAAATTTCGTTGTTTTTCTCTCGTCATTTGGAAATTTGAACACGCATCCTTCACGGTGTTTGCCCTGTGTTTTGCGTGTCATAAACTTAACGGATAGGTAATAAGGCGCGTTTATGAAGTGAATGAAACTGAACGATAATGAAAATGAAATTGAGAAATAAAAACAATTTAAAATGAGCCATAAAAACTGTCTGCATAGGTAACAGATACAGCGAATGAAAATGAATTTTAAAAACATATCTCTAGTGCATGTATTGTATACGTATGTATATTGTATGACTGTGTTGTGAGATACCGTTGATAGTTATATTTGCAGCAGCTATCGCCAAAATGTTTTAAAAATCAAAATCGAAGTGATTTAAAATGCATCCCATTGAAAATGGAGATGTGAAGGTTGTTCTATCAATTGCTGTAAGCTCTAGAATGATAGAGTTGCCAACTGTTTTGTGATAAGGAATCATACTTATTGATTTTTAAATTTTCTCAAGATATGGCACTGTCTTTTGACGATGTTATACTCTCAGTTATAACATGTTGCCGTGGCTTGTTAGACGTTAGTTCAACCCTCGTCAAAATATGACAAAAATTCATTTCAACTATCTTTTGGCAAAAACTCTGAGGTTAAAAACAAAAATTGCCATGAAAAGTTTCTCAAATCTGTTGGAGTATACATAAAACCATAGGTCATGCCACTCTTGGATAAATTTAACGCACATAATATGGGTGTTGTGAGAGGCTAGGTTGTATTCTTGACTAAAGCGTTACAGTAAGCAATTAAGTGAGGTAGAGTAAGTTAATAATGAAGACTTTCGTAGTCCGTTAATACGTGAGAAACAGTTTTCGTCTTCTCAACGATTAATACTTGATGTGCCAGTAAGAAAGAATTTTTTTCGAATAATTTTAACAAACGAGTTAGTGAAGACACCGTTATTCGCTATAAGATTGGAAAGCCGATATACGGAGGAGTTAAGTGCAAATATAGAAACACTCGGTGGTCTAGGGAACTGTTGAGCTCGCCCATGAAAATTGGAAAGAAGTGAATCGAGAAAAAAAAGTGCGACAGAAATGTGCTGAAAACAGAACAGGGAGAGATCAGCAATGTAAGAATGAATGAACACTCTTTAGCCAGCATAGTTTAACAGTTAACCTTAGAAGAGTTTGAGTATCGGTTACAGACCGAAAGTTTAAATCCTTAAAGAAAGTTTCTCTAAAATTAATCAATCTTCCGCCAAAAAATAGCAGATTCTTTGAGATTGAAAAGAGCAGCATGAAATTTGAAGATTTTGTTTTACACAATTTAAGAATCTCTGCTTAATTCGTAGTATTTTTTTATTTTAATTCTCATGTATGATGTTCTGTAGCACTGGCATGTGTTGAGGTGTTATGCCAGCAAATTAAAGAAAATGTTCAACACACGCATTTCTTTAAACTTTTCTAAACAAAATGCTAATTTGACAAATGATATGAGCATAGTCTAGAAACAAAAAAAAAAAAAAGAAAAAAAATTAAATTTGAGACAGAAAAATTACTTTAATTTCTAATGGCCTTGCTCAAATGAAAAAAAATATGAAAAAAAAAACAATAGAAAAATGAATGAAAATTTAAATTTTGAAGAGAAATCTTTTCAAAACATTTCACTTCTTCTTGTTTTGCTTGTAATAAATAATAAAAATAATAAAAAAAAATTAAAAAACAAAAGACGCGAATAAAAACAAAAAAAATTTAAATTTTTTTTTTTAATGTATGTGACACAATGGTATGCTAAATTATTTATATGACAGTCGAATATCGCTGTGACTATTTGTCATGTCTCTCTGCTCTCTGAAAAAGAAAAATCACAAAATAATCATAATGTGTCTGCTGTTAAGAAATTTATATGAAAAGTTTCTTTTCGTTATTTTTTCTTTTTTCTTTTTTCTTTATT
>QOCX01000067.1:208985-225741 GCA_005959815.1 Sarcophaga bullata
ACCACAGTATCTTGAGTTCAGTTCATATGCATAATTTCGGATGAATAATTAATTGAATTGAATTTTCCAAAAAAAAAAAAATAAAAGTTCAAGTTGAGTTGGGTGATGGCATTTGTGATGGTGGTGGTTGGCATTTGTTACATGATAACGGATATTGAACCCAAAAGTAGGCAACAATATTTCTTTATTCATTTCATTTTCATAAAGTGTCACTTATGTTTCATGTGTGTGAGTGCACGTGTGTTAAATGAAAAATTAAGAGAGGCAGAGTGAAAATTGTTCAAATCGATGTGAATTATTGAAAAATTTTATTTTTTTTTTTAAATAAATTCCACTTATGTTGTGTATGCTAATTTCATACATGAGTGGCGGGACCTATAGTTTAAAGTTGACCCTGAACGACAGATTTTTTTTGTCAAACTTTCTCATTGCAATTTTATTTAGTCTTAAAGTTTTTAGCCAGAAATCTGCTAATAGATGTTTGCACTGGGATTTGTACCGTGGTCTCACGTCTAATAAGCCTACTATGCTAGTGATAAGCTCTAAAATCAAGATTGCGATAAGAATCGCTGCAAACTGAGCGGAGCATCACTAAAAACTAAAAACTTAGGAGATATACCGCGATGAAAGGCTTATGGGCTCCTAACTAACACGCCAAAGATTAATCATTTCTAGCCTTATGTGGAATTCAGTCAAGATTGGTAAACGAGAAATCTGGAACAGCACAACTCTGCCTATGCCTGGGAACGAGGTGGCAGATGTCCACGTTAGTTTAGGTAGAAGGAACAGGAACATTGGAAGGATAGATCGGGATTTTGTGTGTCCCAGAGTCCATGGGTTTCTATAGAACAGCCTTACGTTTGAGTCTGCATAAATTCAGCGTAAGACTGGTTATTGGATTTCTAACATCACATGGCTTTAGAGTAGACTTCAGACAGTATATTGCAGTGACTAGTGCGGTGAAGTGAAGTTGAATGTTCTGGAATGCCTTCTCCATAACTGTCTGGGCAGGTAAGCTCGAGTTTGGTTTCAGTCTGTAGAGTGGTACTGTATTGGGTTCCAGCTAAAGGAACAAAGCTGGTACACTTTTTCATGCTAATCAATCATGTGATCAGATGAAGTGACAACTAATGACAGAATAGGTGAGATTGTACATTTTCCCTGGCCCAGGTTGTACCATTCTAGTGTATAGTGGGTTTTGAAACAGTAAAATAAAATGTATTAGGGCTAGTATGGGTGTAAGGAGCATTTTATTTCTGCAGGATTTGTGTGTCTATAGCCTGCAGTAAAGAGATGAAAACTAGAAATTTTTGTTAAGTTGTCCTCTGCTATGATTTCCTGTATTAAACGTTTCATTACTGATGTTAATAAGATGACCCTGTTGCCATTCAAGTTTATAAAAACAATATTGAATTTAAAATCTTACTTCAAGTACGAGTATTTCTCATTTGATCATTGATATTTACAGAATGCCACACTTTTCTTGTATAAGAAGTGCCCTTATTCGGTCTTGATGTCACACAAACAGGAAATTTCATTTTAATTACTGCTCCCAACAATATAAACATAGAACGGCATTGACATTGAGTTTCCCATTTATAGACAGTTAATCTAGGGTCAGACAAAATGGATGTGCAAATACAGACAAAGGCATAAACAGCCTTAAGGCATTCAATAGCAGACAATGGGCATGTTTTATCATTTCGAGAATTAACAGTTTAATTCCATAAAAATCATACAAAAACAAAAACAAAAACAACAACAAAAACAAAAACAAGAAAAAGAAAATGTATTTACATTCATTCAGAGGCATATTTCTTCTTTAAGATGATTCCCCAGGATAATTTATCTGGCTTATGCATGTCCATCTGTTTATTGGTCTCTACGCCAGCATCCTTATCTAATTAAATAAATGTTCGAAAATACAATTTAAAATGTGGGTATATGTGTGTGTGTCGAGCTTAAAAGGGAATTATCGCTCAACACGCAAAAGCTGCTGCCTTTTTCTTTGAATGTTTGGCTTAGTTTTTCCTTTTTTTTGTATGATTTTTTCTCTCTTTTTTTTGTTCACAAATGAAAAAAAAAAAAGAAAAACCAAGAAAATCCAAATCTGTCCAAAAGAATCTTTTACTAAAATTTTATTTCATTAAGGCTTATACAGCAATTTCAAAGCGTTTATGCCTTTAACTTTTTGCCTGAAGACATTTTAGCCAAAAATGCACTTATTTACAGTTATTTGGAGTTAATTTACTACGTAATTACCCCGTAAAATTTGAATAACAAAAAAGAGTTTCTCAAAAATCTGTTTTTCGTGGATCCCGATACTCATGAATGAAATAAACACACACTACATGGGTGCTGTGAGAAACCAGGTCGTAATATTGACTGAAGTGTAATAATGACCAATAAAGTAAGTACGAACGAACATCATTGGTTTAAAAGAAGTAAATTTGAGGTGGAAATAATCATCGTGATTGAAAGCTACATTCAGCAACAGCACACCAATTTCTCTTTTTCTACATGTTAAAACATTTGTTGGGTTAAGGCTCATCATTATCATCATCAGTATTGCTTTGTTGTTGTTTTTTTTTTTTTTGAACATTACAGGTTAATTTCGTTATTCATTCGTGTACATGCCTCAGCGATTATAACTCGTGGTACCTTTTCAAGTGTTTTTTTTTCTCTTTTTTTTTTGTACCTGTCTGGTCTGGCCATTTAATTTCGATGAAAATTAAAAATAACAACAACACCTTTGATTTGATTCGTTTGCGAAACTTTTGCAATATCTTGGTAATTTATTTAATGAACTTTTCTTAGGCCTTTTTCAGCTCTTTTTTATTTTCTTCTTCTCGTGTTTCGTGTTTTTCTTTATTTGATTTGATTGCCTATAATTTGTTTGATTCCTTTTATTTTGTTTTTCATTACTTTTAAGGCATAAAATGCGGCTTAAGGAACATTTGCCCTTTAAATTGCGTTCATAAAACAACACACACACACACACACACACACACACAATAATTAACTGACAAAAAAGAAGATGGAGAACACATTTACTTTACTTTGAATAATAATTGTGATGAATAAGCTTACAAAAGCGTTTAGATAGGACAGAAGTTATCCTTTCTTCATCTTTTCATTCATTCGTTCTCTTGAAATCCTTTAAGAGAATATTTTTTTTTTGCAACAATTTGTTGCATTTCATTTCATTTCATTTCATTTCATTTCATTTCATTTATTTTCAACAATATTTCTTCTTCTTATTTTTAGTTTTTATTGTTGTTGTTTATCCTATAACACAGTGTCATTCAAATGACAAGCAATGCACTTCACTTCACTTGCAACTTTAAGTGGGTTATTGAAAACCCTGAGTGGAAAAATTCTTACAAGGAAAGCAAAAAATAAATACTTTGAGAAAAATGTTCCGTAACAACTTGAACTCAATTACCAATAACGTTACAGTTTCCTATCAATACTTAAAAGCAAAATTGTGTAGAATTTCATAAAAAAAATAAAAAAAATTCTTGATAGTCATGCATGCTACAGCATTCATAAATCTAAGAAATGCACTGTTAAACATGGAAATTGTTTGGGGGTTAAGAGGAGGCCTTATTAAGGGCCTATACACATATTAATTCATTTAATTTAGATGGCATTTGCTTTACTTTAGAGGAAGTTTAATGAAACCTTGGTGCAATTTACTAAAAAAAAACCAAGAACCAATTTTAGGGCACAATGCTAGGAAAAAGTGGAAAGATCTGGAAGATCAAATCTTTCAAAGTCATTAACGGTATTTTGATATTGATTGAAATATGTTAAATAGCAACGTGCATATGTAAGATTTGCTCCTTTTTGTGGGAAAGACACTTTAAGACTTTAAGACTCCATGCATTCACACGGTCATGTGGAGAGATTCAGAAATCTCTATTTTAGAGTCAGGCAAACACTATGGCTTAGCTATTGATGTGACGCCAATAGCAGATGGTAAACCTAGCAATCTTTTTCGTTTCTATGCAATCTTGGCCGACAAACAGAAGCCTTGTGAAATCATCGACAAAGAGCATACCAAAAACAATGTCTGTATATCTAGGGAACCAGGGAATCTACGGAGAATTTTTATGGTTTCATCAACTGAAATTAAAAATTTCAATCCAACGTTGAAACTATGGAAGCATTTGCCAGCCGCTAGATATATTGGGTGGAAAAAGTGCTAAGATCTTGCATTCCTGGATTCACTAGTAATTAGGCGTTCAGTATTACTACTAGTATAGAGGAGGTGTCAAGTTATGTGTTTGACGACAAATCCTACAATCGTTTACAGGCAGCCATTTGGATGAAGGTTAATAATCTTTTAAGGACACTGTATTTTTTCTAGGAATTTCAGGATTACAGTATTACTATACTAAGTGTAAATGTTATCCAACAATTCGGGTTAAATGTTACCACAATTTCCACAATTTCCTGGGATAGCAGCTTGAAAGACTTGTTATATAAATAACTTTCCTCGAATTCTTTCCTATTCATACGATTGATATTAAAGAAGTTTCTTATAAAATATTGAAAAATCTCTCATGATTTCTAATGTCTTAATGCTTGAAGGAAATTTCCTAGAAAAATAGAAAAAAAAAGAAATCAAAACAGCTGCCAATGTCCTTATTTTGATGCAATTCCTGTTGCTTTCGAGTTTCCTTTTGTTTTATGAACAATACCAGGAAATTCATGCATTCAAGTACAAGACATGTGAGCGAACGACAAACTTGTTGTTGTGGTTGTGAATGTGAATGTGACTGTCATCATTGTATGCTGCTTTTAAGGATTTAATAAAATTTTAACAATAGAAAGCGTGGAAAGAAAAATCATGTGTACGAGGGAGGTAAGAAAATTTTACGATCTCAGAGAAAATTCAAAAAAAAATTTTGGAAAAGACACACATCACGAGAACAAATTATTTTCGTTTCTATTTAATTTTAAAACCACTCTCGTAAATGTCTTTATTGAACATGAGTTTTTAATTTTCTTTTTTTCTTTTCAAAATCTTTGCCCTTTTCTTGGATGATTTTATTTTTTTCTTTTGTGCAGCAGTTAGCCTTAAAGGAAATGATGCCTTGATGTTTGAGTTCCTTTAAAGGATTTTTTTTCTCTTCGCTGCTTTCATTAACCTTGTTTATCTGATTTGAATAAATTTTTAATTATAAAAGTTACTGCAGATATTTCGCTTGTTCTTCTTTGTTTCTTATTTATTTTTCTTTTCTTTCTCTGAACGCTTTTAAATGGTTTTTATTTCGCCATTTCTTATTATATTTCTTCGTGTCACTTCTACATGCTCTTTTAGTATGCCTTATTGTTAACTGACTTAAGTATTAAAAAAAAAAACAAAAACACTGAAACATTAGGGTGGTAATTACAATTCTTAAATTCATTTGAAATTTTTCACTTTTCTTACAACAAGTTAGAAATGGAAATTTGAGGTTAAAATGAATATTTCAGTTGTTATTGTTATTATTATTGTATTGTAAACAATAAAACTTATGCAAAATTTATTTGTGTTTCAGTCTACTAGTTGGCCACATACAACATTTAATTTCAATTTAAGTGTACCCTGAAGTCACATTGTCTACCAGCTGTTTATATTTTATGTTAAGTTAATGGCAACTGTAATGTCAAAATTGAAACAGAAAAACAGAAAAAAAATTCTTTACGAGTAACTATTATAAAGCCGCTTTAAAGCGCACAATTTAAAATTACGTAGTGTTGTTAAATACATTGTATGCCTTAATATAGGCAACAGTTTTTTTGCAACTAAAAGTATGCTTTACATATTCTTGGTGGAAAACTCTTTAAAGAAGGATTGATGTTTATGTTTTAAAATGTACAAAAACCATCTTACAACAAATGCAATTTAAAGTATGCTTTTTAAAAGTTTATATAATCCTAAAAGTATGTTATAAATTTGAATGTATTTTCTAAACATTACAGTATAATTTTAATATGCTACAAATATATTTATAAGTACCTTAATTGGTATTAAAAGAAGCATTTTATTTATAATATAATACGCCTAAAAGTAGACTTAAATTTTTTTGGGATGCTTGTGTATATTTTAAGCTGATTTTAAGCTATTACAACAAAACATTGCTGTGTAATGCTAGATATTGTGGTTTATACTTAAAAGTATGCTTTATTATTTTCACAATATTGTATATGTGATGGGAATTTATGTATCATTTTGTAACGTATTATTGTAACCTAGAAGTATGCTTTTGTTTATGTTGTTAAACACAAATTTGTAGAGTTTGGAGGTTTCCTATAGATATGGATTGGAGTATATACACTTTTTAGATACGGATAGACTGTGATAAAAACTTTTTGCCTTCTGCTATGTGCGAATCTCCATTGGCAATGATAACGAATATGAAATTAGAGTTCGATATTAACAGTGCTGCGCTGATTTAGGAATTAATGGTATCAAGCTGCCTAAAAATATATCTTCTAGTATGAAAATTTAAAAAAGTCCTAAAAGTATGCTTTAATAGTTTTACTTGAAATAAAAAATATAGGCAACATAAAATATGTTTTAAAATTCGTACTTAAATCATACGAATGTTAAGTTGGCAATTTGGCACAATAAAACTTTTTACAGCCACATATTTTGGTCAAAAATTTTTTAGTTTTATTTTGTGTGAGGAGGAGATAATTTTTTGTCTATTATAAGATAACTTCAAAACTTTTTTAAAATTTTGTAGTTTTTTATTAAAAAAAAAATTCTATGTTTTATGCTGTTCTGGTTTAACTTTTTAAGCCATAGTTTTAGTGGCTTTAATAAAATTTTACCAGTAACTATGAGGCATACAAAAAATAATTGCTTGCAAGAAAAGTTTCTGGTTACACTTGAAGACAAAAAAAAAAAAACAAAAAAAAACTATTTTTTTGTAACTTTATGGTTAAAACCATGGAATAGAGGCCTTACGGCTTACATTGGCAGAGAAAACCTCATGTTTCTGTAACTTGTAAGCTGTAAGGCTGCAAGAGTGTGGCCAATAAAAACTTTTGCTGGAGTAGGAAAACAAAACAATAACAACACTTTACATGGAAACTTTTGCAAGAAAGCAATTTAATGTTTAAATAAATATTTCTCTTAAAAACAAGATTGTTTCAGTTTTATTTTTTGCATATGCTTGAAGCCTGTCGAAAGGGATAAGAAAATAGAAAAAATAGAAAACAAAAAATAAACAAAATATTGTCAAAATACGTGTAGAACGTCCAAGAACCCAAAGGTATGCTGCTACACAGCTTTATAACCACTCACACTTAATTAAGAGATGGAAAATTAAGAGATTTTATATTATAACGCTGTAATAAAAACTAATAAAGTTTAGTTTGCCTTAAGTTATGCTACAGTTTTTTCTATTTAAGTATGCTTCGTAAGCACGTTTATTTGGATAACCTAGCAATCATGAATTACATGGCAGGACTTTGTATATTAAGATTCCAATCGTTTCAACACGCCAAGTTCTGCAAATAGACTAGTGCAGGCAGGTAACAATATTAAACGTCAGGTTAGGCCATCAGCCTAGTTGTTTTTAATCGCTGAATTGCAAATTTGAGCATAAGAAATCTTGACGCCGTAATTATTGATTGTGGTCATAGCTTTGTAGCGATAAAGAGAAATGTTGCCTCTACAGATCTCACTATCTCTTGATAGTCTGTATTCAAGTTAATGCTTTTAACAGACAGCTTTAGAAAGCTGTTTCGTGCTTGAAACCTTCAGTTAGCCGTTTGACTTTTTGATAATATTCTTGAACATCATATCTACTTCTGAACAACTTCATTTTATTATCTTTTTTTGCCTTTGAAAAGGCGACTCTCCATCTTTCAACAATATCTATGGTTAGTCACAATAGCTCTCATACCGATAGACTGATCTACTGCTGGAACCACCTGCTTGTAGTCCTGGGATAAGCGTTAGCGAGTATAAGCAGTGGGGGTTTCTTTGTTCTGATTTCGTTCCTACCTCTTCTCCTTTACCAATTTCACCAACTCCTTCACTATCCTCTCTCTTTCTCCTCTAGAACGTATTACAATGGGTTATTTTAACATCTGGGTACGGTGCTTGTCAAGTACATCCCCAAACCTAACTTAACTTATATGTAGAGGGAGATGAAGGCTTACAACCAAACAATGTCGCCGAAATAAAATGATAATTGATAGGGCTTATCTGACCATTAACCTTTGTGATTGTAGCTTGTATTCACCCATACGTTTCTGCAGAAGTTTCTTTAAAGGAAAATGAATTTAAAAAATTTACAAAAAAAGTCTGAATAAACTTAAGAAACCATTTTCATTTCCAAAACATTTAAATTTCATTGGGTTACCATATTTTGTGCTTGTGTAGCCAACCACATTTGTGGTCTTTCGGAATGCTGAGTAAATGAGTTGAAATATGATTTCCGACATGAAATTGCATGACGTGTTCAACCACACATTCAACCAGTGAAGTACAGCAGAAAAAATTTTTAATTTTTTTTTTTTAGTTTTTTTTCAACACCATCACCAACAACAAGTGATGAAGGCTATGTGTTAAAATTTAATACGTCATTTGTCATAGCATGATTCAGTGAAATAAAATTTAAATTAAGTGGAGATTAAAATTTAAAATTTTTATTGTTTTTTTTTTTTTTGGTTTCAAATTCAATGAACATCAATCAAAATGAAGCAAAAAAAAAAGTGGAAATAATATCCGGAAATTAATACAAAAGAATAAACACATTCTTGACCCTTTTCATAAGTGATTAATCTTTTTTTTTTGTTTAGTTTATTGCTTATTAAATATCCTTCCTATCTTTATCCTATTTCAAGTTTCTTTAAGAATTTCTTTGTTTGCTTGCAAAATCTTCATTAAAAATGTCCACCTAAATGCCTTTGTGCAATAAATTTTGATTTCTTTTTGCCGTTCATTCATTGAATGTGTAAAAAACAAAGAAAAAGAGAAAGAGAAAGAGAGAGAGAGAGAGAGAGAGAGAGAGAAGAAAAATGTATGAAGTATTGCTTGATTTTTTTATGGGCCACAAATTTTTATGATCGATTTAGTGAATGTCAGTTGATGGCTTTGCCATTCAAGTGTTTTAAAGCAACACCACGATTCTTGTAGCCTGTTTCAAATACAAAGAAGAAAACAAAAAAGGCTGTCTCATGAATAGACAAATTTTATATACACACAAATGTGTGTACGTGTGTGTATGTTTGTGTAATGAAAAGAAATTTGTTTGTTTCAATTTGTTTTCTTTCCATAATGTTTTCAATCAAAAAGGATTTGAGAAAAATTCATTGTCATCGTTTTAAAAGACATAAAAATTTATCATTGAATTCCAAATGATTATTCATCATGGCGTAGTAATATTTAGAATTTAAATTGAATTTCACATAAAACAATAGCAATTTTTTTTTTTTTGTTATTGAAATGCACACGTCTATGGTATTTGATTTGATTAAAATACCATAAATAATCAACATTTTCTTCTCTTTTAAAATAAAATAGAAAATCCTTTATAAATATGCCATGAAAAACAGAAAAAATTCATTCAAGTTAGTCAAGTTTAAGTTTGGGTGGTTTGTGCCTACATATTATGGGTCCTTATGGAGACGCGTAGTCTAATAGGTAGTGTGTTGGCTTATTAGACGAAAGGCCAGCGTTCGAATCCCCGGTCAGACATCAAAAACGAAAAATGAAAATATATTTCTTCAGCGACTTCCTCTCAGCAGATTTCTGGCAAAAACTCTGAGAGTAAATAAATTTACCATGAAAAGTTTCTCAAAAATCTGTCGTTCGGAGTCGACTTTAAACTGAAGGTCCCGCCACTCATGTATAAAATTACACACACAACATAAGTGGTGTGAGAAACAAGGCCGTAATCCTGACTGAAGGGTTGTAATGGCCAATTATGTATGTATGTATGTGTGGCGGTTGTAGCTAGTGAGTTGGTTTATAAGACCCTAAAGTCTCAAAAAAAAAAAAAAAAAAAAAAAAAAAAAAAAAAAAAAAAAAAAATTAGAAATAGAGAAATAGAGAGAGAAGAGAGAGAGAGGAGAGTGAGAGAGAGTGAGAGAGAGAGAGAGAGAGAGAGAGATAGTAATAAAAATATTTCTTTCGACCACTTGAAACTATTTTTTAATTAACAACTGCAGTTTCGTCTGTTCGTTTTTATAAACGAAACGAACTTTTATTGAAAATTTCATTAATCCTCTTCTCTTGACAGTGGCAAATGACAGATGACATTTTTGGCCAATACATTCAACACATTTGTTTGAGTTTATGAAACATACGTACTCTTTACATATTTGAACGCAAGTTAAGCCCCTAAAAAGTTTCTAATTGCTGTCTTAAATCCTTTAATTTATTATTTACTAATGCTGTGGTATTTATTCTAAGCTTATCTATTTTAATTGCCTTCTTTTTGTGTTAGTCTATGAATATGATATTTATGGTTGCATCTCTCTTTCTATTTGTTTTTCTTTTTCTGTTGAAAAATACCCATCAAGTGTTAAACTAGAATATAAAAAATGCCCAATTTAAAATGCATAATGAAATGCCTGAAATGCTGTTTAAAATTAATTTCTATTTCAAATAAATCATAAATTTACATTCTCTATTCTATTTTATTCTATTTTCATTCTCTCTATTTTGCATTTTCATATCATTTTCATTTCATTTTCATTTCTTTAATCGGTTATTTTTGCATTCCTATATACATACTTATGTATGCATATATGTATGTATGTGTGTATTTGTATATGTTTGTGTATAAGTAGGTGCATTGGAAGGATTTGTAAATTACTCATTTTAAATAAATATTTTATTATGTGCACATTTGACAGGGTTTCCCTGCCAAATAACGGTAATTCGATTAAACAAGTAAAACGATTAATTTATTCTAACGAATAAATTTCGAATGCTTATTCGCTTTGGTTAAAAGTCCCATGATATTCTATATTCTCCTACTTACTTGCAATTCAATTGCAATTCATTTAGTCAGGATTACAACCTAGTTTCTTACATCAGACACGGTGTGTGTGTTAATTTTATCCATGACTGGCAAGACCTACAGTTTAAAGTCGACTTTTCATGGCAATTTTATTTCGAGAATACTGCTGGGTACTCTCGCAGAGAAACATAATTTTTCAGATTTGTCTTTGTTGTATTTAAACAAAGTTAGCACACTACCTACTAGATTATCACGACTTCTATAATTCTTAGGCTACAAAACCTCAAATTCGGTAAAAAGGAAGCCCCAGCTGAAATGTCAGTGAGTGCTTAAGTACCGTATAAGTTTTGTTAAACTTGGTAAAGACACAAACTTTAAATACCTATATCGTAGGTGTTACATTTAACCCATGTGACGTATTCAAGATAGATTAGATTGAGCATAGTCTGTAGATTAAACACTTCCTTTAAGAAACCACCTCAACCCTAAGAGATCATATCCTCTTCAGATATATACATAGCCCCTGCGGAACTGATTTGAGGCATGTCTTCTATAGCGACCTGCTAGAACTGTAACGATCGCGAAGAATCTAGAAATATTGCTCTTAACTTCCTACTACCAACTAGTCTCTCAGTATAACAACTTAAGAAATTCCAATTTAATTGAGATAATCGCAACAGACTTTTTCAGCACTTTACGAGCTCTGGCCAGTTTATCCGTAATGCCATATAATGTCCCGGAAACCATACACCAGTTTTTTTGGAGAGATTCGAAATTTCCCTAAAAGCCTCAACATCAATGGATGAGAATAGACGCTCAAAAGATTTTCAGAGAATCACTCGGACAGTAATCGAAGTGCAAGGCAGGAAATAGATTTTTAATGGCATTGCACATGTGGTGGAGCATTGTGATTATTCAAACGAATAAATTGTGGTCGGTACAGGTCTCTGTTGATTGTCTTTCTAGTTCTTCCTGGGTATCATTTATCCTACAACCCTATTATTCGATCTGAATCCGACTAACGATTTTGTTTTACATTGAAATCTATTTCATTTTCAAATTGAAGACAAGGCAAGTAAGATTCTCGCAAATAACGTGTGATGGGTCTCAATTTAAAACTTTATCGAACATTGTTTTGCGCAACGTTCGTGTGTCTATCCTTGACATACGCATGATTGAATAAGTAAAGACACAAACCGCGTGCAAAATCCTTATATGCGATCTCTGTTGAGTTCGCTCTGCAGTTTTAAATTAAACATAAGGATTGTTTTGTTAACAGTAAACACTTCCGTTATCAATCTCTACAAAGCACATATTCAAACTGAATTAAAATCCTCTTTGATTATGTATTCCAATGTATTTTTATTGGCATTAGCCTTTATGATTTCTTGGTATTTATTTGTTTACTAATTCAAAAAAATCTTGGCGATTTATTCTAAGCCATTGATTTCTACGATAGTGTAAGTGTTGATGTATGATGAAATAAATTTCCATAAAGCGCTCTTAAACTGTAAAGCGATAAAAATTTTCCACTGTTTGCCAACATATTCATCAAAAATTTACAGAAAAAATAAATCCCAAAGAGGATACAACAAAACAAAAAAAAAATCTTGCCAATATTGTGAAAATTTTACAGAGTTTTTATTGGCCTTAAAAAATCTCAAAAGGATTAACTGGAGAATAGTTGAAATCATAAAGGGTTAGGCATACTTTAGTCTAAAAAGTAAACTTAAATAAAACACACATAAAACTATGTGGCTGGATCTTATAATTACAATGACATTTCAATGACGTGTCAATGGAATGGTTGTAGCAGTTAATGATTTTGAAATAGTTTTGAAACACTTTTCGGACAGCATCTGGACAAATTTTGGTTTTCAAATGCTCAAGTAATAGTGAAAGATTCGCATAAGATTCAATTAATTATCATTGCAACCCTTTAGACAGGACTACAACCTAGTTACTGATATCACTCATGTTGAATAGGTGTTTATTTTATATAGACTCTGAATGATAGATTTTCGAGATACTTTTCATGGCATTTTTAGAGTTTTTCAGAGTTTTGCTGAGAAGACTGTTGAGAGAATGTCGCCGTACGAAATATTTTTTCAAGTTTAGTATTGTTCGAGATGTCTAAGTTAGGGTTTGAACAACGGGCTGACGGTAACTAAACTATAACTAGACTACGGAGCCGACATTAAACTGTAGGTCCCGCATCTCATACAGAAATTTAACACAGACAATTCGGGTGATGTGAGAAGCTAAATTGTAAATTCGATTAAAGTGCTGTAATGATCATTTTTAATGGCAAAAAGAAGGTTCTGGTTCTACCATGGCGTTCTTACTGGCTTCAAATGATGAAGAAGAGTCCAGTCTTTCATTTTCTCCACTTTTATCGATCGGTGAACAAGCTTAGAAATATTCAAAAGACTTATTTATTTGGATTTGATTTTAAAGGTAGGGACTAGCAACTAACTTGACAGGCATATTTCGTTTCTTGCGAAAATGTGTACGACCATTTCGAAGATTGTGAGAAATGTACTTCATTGTCAGCATACAAAGCCTTGTTGCTCTAACACCCCAAATAGCATTTCTATGGAGTTGGGAGCGGTCAGCTGGATTTAATTCTTGCATCAGTTGCAATCATAATTGCAGAATTTTTCATGATGAAGCACAAGTTTGGCTCAATTACTGAGAACTCAATGGATTCGACCATTTCAGTTTATCCGAACCATTTTCCTATCACATCTTCATTGCGATACTGTGCAGGTCTGAACGTATCTACAATCCTTGCATCATTTCATCATCATTTTTGATCAATTTTGTCAATTTCTTCTACTGTTTTCTCGCAATATAATTTAAAAGTGGTCTCGTTTGAATTACGGCTGCTATAGACAGTAAAGCATACAAATGAGTAAATGGTTGTGTTGAATCCTTAATGTTGATCATTTAATGGATAACCCTTTATTTTTGTTGAATTCATTCATACTCAAAATCAAACTTTTGTGGTATGGACACATAAGGCTTAAATGGAAATGAATTGCGTGTAAAATCTATCGTCAGATATAAATAATCTCACTGTTGCTTTAAGATATTTACTGTAAGAAATTTTCTCTCCTTTTCTCCTACTTCTCTCCTTCTCTGCTTTTTATATCCTACTTATAGTGTAGTATAGTGTCTACTTACATATGTATATGTATGCATGTTATGCATTTAAATGTGTTTGTTTTGTGTAAAACATTTACGATTTTCATATAAAAACACATAAAATTGGAGAGAGGAGATCAGTTATGGAAACCAAGAAAACAATCACTTTTACAATACAACACACATTAAATTATTTAATTGTATGGGTATTGGTATGGGTGTTGGTATGAGTGAAATAAAAAAAAAACATACATATGTACGTGTGCTTGCTTTATTACAATCATCATGCACATATGTATTCTTCAAATACAATATAATTCAGTATTACAAGCTTATATTAGGGGGTATTAGGGTTTCTTTAAGGCATTCATAGCTGTTCTAGGCTGGTAATTGTTCAAGTGGTGTGTGTGTGTGTAGCGTAAGCGAGGGATGTGCATAAATGATGTTACAGGATATATGTATGTATTGTAAATGCCAATTCAATATCCATTTCATAAACATTATATGTGTTGGTATTATGTGAGCTGTAGCTATTGGCACACACATACCTATTCATACTTAAGCAAAAAACATGAGTGTCATGTCTGTCTGTCTGCTTGTCTGTCTGTCTGTCTGTCTGTCTAATGTAAGTTTTTTATTTCCTGCATATTGCTTTGTATACACAGTTATGTGTGTGTGTGTGTGTGTTGAAATATTTTACTTGTGTATTAATGTTTGCATGTGTATAAGTAAATTGTATTAAAATATGTGTGAGAGTGTATGCGTGAACAATAAATAAAATGCTTTTATGCTAAGCATACAGATTTCCAACATAGCCAGATTTTTCTTATTTGGTTGTGTGAATGCCGGAGTATATTCTGTGGTAGATTTTATGATAAACATCTTTAAGGTCCAATTGACAATAAATGTGACAGAAAATAAAAACAAAATAAAAAGTAAGTTTATACAAGTAAAAGAACTTAATTTACAACGACTCTATGATAGCCTACATCAGCAAGTATTTTAAGAATTCATGAAACAAGGTGACCACATCAGACTTTAAATAAATTCTGGACAAATTTGAAGTGTACTTGAGATGTTTGACTTAAGACAAGTATGTATAGGGTTGCCTGACACACATAATTGGTTTTACGAAATTGAATTACTAACTGCATTGGTTACCACAAACCTTCAGTCGGGATTACAACATCCAGGTTGTGTCACATCAACCATGTTGTGTGCGTTAATTTTATCTATGAGTGGCGGAACCCTCCAGTTTAAAGTCGACAGATAGTTTGAGAAATTTCTCATGGCAATTTTATTTACTCTCAGAGTTTTTTTATTTTTTGTCAGAAAACTGTTGAGAGAAAGTTGCCGAAGAAACTTCGTTTTGTTTGAGATGTTTGGACTGGAGTTTGAACCACGGCTTCATGTCAAATGAGCCACTTTAACTATGTGAATCAAAAAGAGACTTTATCGATGACAGTATGAGATGATATTGCTTTATTTATTGGTATTTGGTGTTTGACTTGATCTGTTATTTACTGTATTCGTCTATGAAGTACAAAATATCTGCTGAATATCTATTTGGCCATGGAAAGTTTAACATTTCGAAGAGACTCCACCCAGAGGAATCATGGCGGACATTTGAATTAAACGGCATTTAAAGGCTTTTCAAACAAATGAAAAAATATCAATGATATTTCACATACGCTTTGGTTTTTAAAGTCTCTATAGTCTAGTAGGTAGGGTGTTTGCTTATTAGACATAAGGCCGCGGTTCAAAGCCCACGTCAGACATCTCCAACAACTCTCAACCAGATTTCTGGCAAAAACTCGGGGGGAGTAAATAAAATTGCAATGCACAATAAATGTTTCATAAAAATCAAGGTCCTGCCACTCATGTATAAAAATTAACACACACACACACACACACAATATATGTGGTGTGTGAAGGATTATAATGACCAATTATGTATGCAATTATGTAACTGCAGATATTGTTCCTGTTTTCCATCCCGTTATTTTCAATGAAAATTAAAAACAAAAAATCAATAAATTAAATAGCGGTCCATCCCTTTCTCCTTATTAAAGTGGGAATTTATGAATTTTTGCATACCAAACAACGCCTTGCCTTCGCTTGATTTATTCACACACAGGTTAACTTTTCGATAGCGACAGTAGTATTAAATTCGGGGGTTTTTTTTTGCTTTTATTTCAAATCATTTAACTAATTGAAGTGGAAGTATTAACTTTGAATACTGCCACCCAATTTCTATTGATTTTTGTAGGGATTTCATATTGAAACACACAGGAAATGGAATAGAAACAGAAGAAGAAGGCAGTTGAAATGGAAGTGGAACGAACAACAGCAATATTTAAATAAACTTGAACACAAAACACAAACACAGGAAATATCACAAGTTTTCCTTTTTTCCCCCTCACATACATGCCATTGTTTAATTGTGTGTATGTGTGTATTTTGTAATAGTTTTTGTATCTGTGTATGTATGTATGCATGTTAGAAGAATTTAGTAGTTTGACCTTCAGCCACAAATCTTAATGGAAGATTTAAGCCTAGAAGCCTAGAAGCATAGAAAAGAATCGTGTTTTTTGTTGGATTCTTTTTTTTTTCTTTTTTTTTTTTTTTTTTTT
>QOCX01000067.1:225746-288899 GCA_005959815.1 Sarcophaga bullata
AAAATTTTAAATTTGCTGTTTTAGATTATCGTAACAGGGAAGTAAAAGAGATTGTAAGAAGAGAAACAAGAAAAAAAAATTAAATTTTTAAATCTTTAATATCATCCTAGTGAATTTTGTATTGATTTTTGTCAGCTTTAAAGAGTTAAATTGTATGAAAAGAATGTCTTGTTGAAATAAGTTTTATTTGGCATCCTTTGCACAGATTCAATAGCTTCCTCTATGCTCTTGCATTGGAATTAAGGGCTAAGCTATTGGCAGCAGAACGCAATACAGTTAAATCCTAGCTCAACCTGGACAATGTCTTGTTGTCATACAGGAAAACTAAAGTCATACTCGAGTTGATCACATGTTTCCTGATAATATTTTAGACAAGGAGATTTGATTTTATGTCCCCAAAAATCCGGAGTTTTGTGGTCTGTTGAGTCCCTTACATAACGACAAATGCTAGAGATCAAGGCAACAGTAAGAAAACATATTTGATTCCTTTACAGACCTATACGGCGTGTCAGGTAGCTTCATGCTATTGTAGTCGAGTGTGTCTTGTTCTGGCTTACTAGGTTCATACATCAATACCGAACTCTTGAAAAAGAATTATAAAAGAAAAGATAATCCTATCGGCGTCCACCTCTCAGCAGTGTTCAACCAATAGCTCTGAGAGTTAGTAATTGTTACCTGTTGCGGCCTCATACCCTCTATACATAGAGAGGAGAAGCAGGCAATAGAGTATACGTATATGCTATGAAGGCACTACGTTGGCAAATATTAGAAGTGCGACATTAATAGAGCCAGTTGGTCCTCAAGAAAATATGATCCTCATATGGAAGTCTGAAAACGAATCAGAAAACTAAGGACTCTACAGAAGACTATCATGGGCTTTCTTCTGAATGATTATCACCCATGTTAGTATAAAGGTAAGGGAGATTAGAACCCTTTAGTCACGATTTCAACCTAACTTCTAGCACCACCTATGTAGGGTGTATTAATTGTATCCAAGTTTCCAAATAATCTGTCATTCGTAGTCGAATTTAAACTTTATGGTCCGCTAATCATGCATAAAATTAACACACAGAACATAAATGGCCTGAGAAGCTAGATCGGAATCCCGACTAAACGGTTATAATAACCAAATTTAGAGTCTACAGTCCTAAACAGCTAAAATTGTGTTCCTCTCTCTATATATTGTAAAACTATTGTGGACGACAAGGAACATTTCAATAGGCCTTGTAAGTACTAAGACGATGACTTGCGAGTTGAGTTCCAATTTAAGTTTCGTGGGAAAGCACGTTTATTTTGTTGATGTGACATTAAAACTTAGTTGATGCTCCTGACAACATACTCCCATCCAATATCCAATATTGGAAAAACTTCTATGGAACCGAAACAATATTTGCTTATTTGCTGAGACTTTGATGAAATTCCATTGAAATTTAAATTTTAAGCACGCTTAACTTTAGTATTCTCTTTCAAATGATTTTTTCAAAGCATTCCCGGCTCAGTATTCTTTACTCGGAATCCTTAAATTCCAATGCAAGATTTTTCTGTGCGTGTTCACTTTTACGTAGGTTTTGCCATGTCCTTTTGAGCCATTTAACACTGCTTTGTGGTTTCATCTACCGTACCATTGCTTAACTTGTTTGTGTTGTTACTGTTGTTGTTATTTTAGCAAGAATGTTGAATGTTAACCATGTTTATGCTTGACTTACCTCATAGAAATAAAACGAATTTAAATTGTCATCATCGTCATCGATGCTGTTGCCACCTAAGCCCAGTGTTGTATTCCTATTATGGCTGCTGTCGTTGCTATTGATGCTGTTGATGTTGTTGTTATCGTTGGCGTTAACAAAAACCGCTGGCAGTAAATCACTTTCAAAGAACATAGGCGCAGTGGTTGTTGGTGTTTCTGCCAAACCGGCTAACGGTGATGCCAGCGTTGATGATGATGAGGCCATAAAAATTGTTGAGGATGGAAATGTAGTTGTTGGTGGCGGACGTACATTATGATGATGATAATGATGATGATGATGATTATTGGCTGCTATTGTTGATGATGTTGTTGTTGGGCTAACAGCTGTAGCATTCGATGAGGCGGTTGTTAATAAAAAGGCTGATTTTGATGATGTCGTCATTACAACAGAAGTAAATGCAGGTGTTGGCATTACTGTAGAGGTTGTTAATTCCAATGGAGGCAACATTGTTTGTGTTTGTGTTGCTGCTGTAAAGACGGATGCTTGTGGTGTTTCAAACAATTGCTGATAAAATGCAGACTCTTGTTGTTTGTCAGCGTAAAACGTTTGTAATCTGTGCAACCAGAGATTATGGTCGATGTTCGTTGTGTATGTCGATGTTGCTGTTGATGTCAGAAGGGCAACAGCAGCAGCTGGTAAAAAGGCAGTCAACATTGTTTTGTTTCCTTGTATTTGTATTTGTTTTTCTTGTTCTTTTTCTTGTTGTTCGTATTGTGGTTGTTGTTCGTGTTGTTGTGGTTGTCGCTGTTTATTTATATTGTAATGACAAATATGACATTGAATGAATGAATAGAAAATTATTTTCGCTTTCAATTGAAATTTTATTGCAAAATTATTTGTAAAGTTTTCCTTTTGCTTTTTATTCTCGTTTCTATTTGTTTTATTAGGCATCCATATTAAAGGCAATTGCTGTTGTTGTTGTTGTTGTTGTTGTTCTTGACATTGCTGCTGCTGCTGTTGCTGTTGTTGTTGATAATTAAGCATTGTTTCATAATTTAATTGAATTTGAAAAAATTTCCTTTCTTTACAACAATTTTCTTTATGCTTCTCGTTCTTCTTATTTATTTCTGCAGACTTTCGAAAGAAATGAGATTCTGCAATGGAAAGAAAAGAAAGAATGAAGAAATATTTGTTTGCAATTGTTATTAACGAAAATAAAAAAGTTTAAAAGTTAAAACTTTGTTTAGCAAGTCGACAAGTAAGTAAACAACGAGGGTCGTATTTTATTGTTAAACAATTTGAATTTGTTATTGAAAGTGTATTATAAAGGATAAGATTTCATTTGCCATCTGTTGGCATTCGTGCAAAATGAGATTATATGGCCCCTAAACTTGTTTAAACTGAAAATTTCCTTTTAAGAAAAAAAACTCCTAAATTTACAACAATTTAAGACAGTTAAAGAACTCTACTTTAATTACAAAATGTTGTTTTTGGTGATTGTTGTGTGTGCAATACACTTTTGTGCCTGCAATGGTGTTGACCTTAATATATAAGGTTACTCTTCAGTTTAGTTTTCGGCTACTGTACTTTTAAGTTCAATATTTAATAACGATCCGCTTTAAATGAAATTCTAAAAAAAAAAAAAAAAAAACCAACACGAATTAAAAATACGTCAAGGCACATAAGAGATTTTTTCTCTTTTTGTTTCTTTTTTCTTTTTCTAATACATTTCACTGTGACGTATGAGTAATAATTACTAAAGACTTATTGTCAGTAGTTTAAAAATATCACGCATACGCAACAGTGGGTTGCTGTTCGATTTAATGCTTTAATAACCAAACAAGATAAGAGCCAACGAAGCGAAGCAAACAAAAAAAAAAAAAAAAAAAATCAACAACAACAACACAAAAGCAGATATTAAATCAAAGGTTAAAGAGACAATTATTTATTAATAATTAATAGAAGAAGAAACAAAAATAGAAACTGAAATGAAAATAAAAATAAAAATATTTTGTGTGACATTTATTAAAAGAAGAAGAAGATAGAAAACTAAAGAAAAAGAGGGCCACTAAACGGAAACAACAATATTTTCAATAAAAATACATTATAAAGGTCATGGACAATGTCAGCAGATAAAAAAAAGCAAAAAAAAAACGGAAAACTGAAGAAATAAAGGATAATTAAAGGCCAATATAAGGTGATAAATTCTAAAACAGATAGAACTGGAAATGAAAGGCTTGTCTTCTGCGCATTTTTAAATTCAACTACAAAAGTGAAGCTTCAAACGTGACCAATTTTTAAAGATGATTATGATGGCTATCATAACTGAGCTATTATTGTACATGGAATTGACAAGATATTACAAAAGATTGCTTCTTTTCGAGATAAGTCTACTCTGCACTATGTTTTCAACAACAGAGCCGGATTTAAAAGGCAAATTATGGTGATTTGTAACAGCAGCTTGAATACAAAGTAAATACAATTCATGTAGCAATTAAGTCCAGCTCACCATTCACAACTTTGTTAATTTACTGTTTTGAATACTAGATCAATAGGCTTCCAAAAGTAAAAACTTTGCAAAACTAAAAATTTGTCTTCAACGATGATGTACAATCCTTACATGGTGATGGTAATCAACAAATACAATTTCCGCATATGGGACACGTAGGTGTGCCCTGTGAAGTGAATCAGTCTGAAACACAGCACATTTGATTGTATATGGAAACCACAGTTTCACATTGTTTCTGTAGCACAGATTTGAAAAGCATTTTCATGGCAAATAATTACTCTCAGTGCCTTCGCCAAAGCCGCTCTATGCAACAAATATGGGCGTTTTGTGCAATTAGATTTGAAAAAGAAATTGGAAAGTGTTTTGGAACAGAAATTGAAAATTATAAACTGAATGCTATAAAGTGGCAACAAGATAAGTGTCACGAGCTGTATTAGCAAAGGTTATGTTTGATCAATTTGCCACCAAGATTATGTTATACGATCTTGTGTAACTTTTTTTTTCTAAGGCTACGTAAAAGGCAGTAATCCAGTAATGTTGGAGCATTTAAAAACCAAAATTAATTGATTTAATGAGAGAGAAATAATTCCTGAAATGTGCGAAAAAGTTGTCAAAATATAAATTAAAATGATTGACTGCAGAAGCAGCCATTGCAGAAGCAATCATACTGATTGATCATCAAGTGCATTTCGCATGCCTTATAAGGATCCACAAGTTTAATCGAGAGAATAACTTTGTGAGTGTTTTAGTAACCAACTAACTGAATAGCCCGTTTGGGCGGACAGTAATAAATAACATGAACTGTGATTGCAAGTGATTGCGACCCTTTAGTCAAGATTACAATCTAGTTTCTCACACCACCAGCAGAAGCTACAATTGAAAATCGAATCAAATCGAACAAAAGATTGTGAAAAAACTTTTGATTAAAGGTTTTCGAAGAGTTCGATTACTCGCAGAGTTTTTCCTAGAATGTCACAGAAGAAATATTTTTTCTCAAATTTCGTTTTGTTCGAGATGTCTGAGCTGATTACGATTTAGACCAGTTCATTGGCCATTGAACGTAAACTTGCGAGAATCTTGCCAATAGAAACAGAGAAACGTATTAAGCGTGAATAGGTTTTTATAGAAACAAATCTTCATTGAAAGTTAAGTTAAGTTAAGCTAAGTTAAGTTTGTACAAAAATTTGAAAACAATTCAAAGCATTATGGTTGTTTCATACAGAATTTACAGAATTTTTCTTCTGTTATTGACTTCGTTTATAAGACTTGAACAATTGCAATGTTTGTGTGGGTGTTTTTTCATTTTCTATTCTATTTTCTCATGCCTCTCTAACTGCACGTGTAATCAAATTTCATTTCATGTGTCATTCATTGTGATTGTGTGTGTGTCTGTCTGGTCAATTAAGCCAGTATATGCTGGCAAATTGTCAGACAGGCTTTAGATAAACTGACATTTATTCGAAATCTGTTCTTTTTTGTTGGGTTTTGTTTTGTTTTTTTGTTTATTAATAATGAGAAAACCATAAACAAATAAAAAAAAATGTAAACCAAACCATCTTATTGTACTTGTGCCCAGGAAAACAAAATTTTAAGCTTCTTTTCATGCTGCTGCGCTTATAACCCAAGAAGCACAGACAAACATCAGCATTATTATAGACAAATGAGTTCTTATTTTTATAAATTGAAATTGAATACTTTTGGCATGTCCTGTGGATTTTTACTTTTGTGGACCTTCTTACCTTTCTTTACATTCTACGAACTTAAAAACAAAACAGAAAAAGAATTTCTTTCAATCAAATTACGTCATATTAACGGATGATGTAATTGAGCATTTAGTAAGATTTTAATTGTGCTTCAATCAGTATTAAATTGCTTACTAAATAAACGGATTAACTGGAGAAATTTGTGGCAATTTCATAGCAGAAATAAAGAATAAATTGCATCATGCGTTTAGTGGATAGGACGAGGCAGATAACGCTCGGCGTGATTGAGAGATACCAACCAGAAGCAATAATTATATGATAGAACAGGGGACCCTACAGGATCTGACAGCTACCAGATTAACTTAACTTAAGTATGTATCTACATCTAACACTCCCAATTCAAATGGTCCATGGATGAAATAACTTTTTCTTCCATTGGATTGCATATGCAATAAATTTCTCATGCTGTTTTCGAGAAAAAATTTCATTGAATTATTATGTTCAAACCAGTAAATTTTTCTTTAAGGTTTTTCAATTAGGATGAGTACATATTTGGACGTCTTAAAAACCTATTGCCTCTTATTTCATATAATGACCGGCTTAAATGACCATAAGTTTCCTCTTTAGCAAGAATACTCAAAAAAAAGGAAAAAATCAATAAGAAATTCACATTTTTTTGCTGTATTTTTACCTTTAAAAAAAAGCATATGCTTTCAATGAAACTCTTAATCAAAAACGATAAAGAAAAGAAGAAAAAGAAGAAAAAAAAATTAATCTTCAAATTGTACTTAAACTGTCTGCCAAATATTTTTTTAAAAATCAAGACAACAGAAGACATAGAAGTACTCGCAACAAAACGGATAAAAAGTAAAAGTCATTCAACGCCAAGAAGATTATAACTTCTATTCCCATTCCACCCATTTTCCAATTCCCCCATTCCCCATTCACATTTTCATTTTTCAATAAAAAAAAATTTTTTTTTTTTGGTTGATTCTTCATCAGCTTTAAACATAAATCCTTGCAAAATTGCGAATAAAAAATAAAAAAAAGGCAACAGACTTTTAAATATTTACAGTCACAGCCACACGTACGTACATGTATTTGCTTAGACAAATATTTTTTAAAAAACACCCCTCTCTCCTCCAAAGTAAAAAATAAAACAGATGACGTAAATCATTTACGAGTGAAAGCATGAAAAAAAAGAAACGAAATAATTCCACAGACTTTTTAACTTTTCTGAAGACGCAAAATAAAAAACAAAAAAAAAAACTGAAGAAAAAACACTAAAAGAGGGAAACCAACACTTGAGGTTTTTTTTTTTTATGCCATATTTTCGTTCTACTGGTTAAATATGCAAACAATCATTTGGCTTATGAAGAATAAAAAAAAAAAAAAAAAAAAAAATAGAAGAAAAAATAAATTTTAAAAATAAACAGAAAATTTTGAATAAAAAAAAAACCAAAATCATAATGAAGAAGAAAGGCAAACAATTTAAAGAAGAAGCGATAAACTCTAGCCAAAGCCTTAAAGTATGCAACCAAAGAGAGATTCTTCAAATTTATATCAAATATCTTAAAAGGATAATAAATTTAAATCTATGCGCGTAAGTGTGCGTGTGTAGAGAGAGAAAGAGAGAGAGAGAGAGAGAGAGAGAGAGAGAGAGAGAGAGAGAGAGAGAGAGAGAGTGTGAGACAGGAAGGAAAAAGAAATGATTTCATATTATGTACGCTTAACAACACATTAATTGTGATAATGTTGCCTAAAAATTTGATTTATTTAATTCGATTTGATGAAAGAAGATATATTTATACACACACACACACACACACACATACACACACCCATTCCTATCTATATACTTACGTTCTTTTTTGTAGAACAACACAAGCACAATACAGTAGTTTGAATAGCTGGAAGAAGTGATTTGAAATTTCCTTTCAGAAATTTTCGCCATTTAAGGACAAAGGCGGTGGACGAGGTGGCAACGCCTAAGGACTATTGAAGATCAATAAGGATCGCCAAATTAAAAGCATCGGATGGCCGATCAAATCCGTTTCAATTACGTTTCTGTGGACTTGAAATTTATGCACCACAACGATCATAATATGTTTATAAGCTTTAAGGCTTGGCTAGCTGACTTTTAAGAAAGCTCTGATGCTTCTACTAAAAAGTTTCACAATATTGTGCAGAAAGCAATCACTGGCATTGCATATATTGAGAGCCTTAATGGCAGATTATGGGAATAAAATTTTTTGGTCACAATTTAAAAAAAAAAAAAAAGAAAATTTCAATAAATTCCTGTCTTTTGTTGCTTAACACCACTGTTTTATTTGCATATTTCGGCAACGACATAAACGTCTAAATGTTAAATAGAAACTGAATGTAAATGTTTATGTCCGCATGCATGCAAATGTGTATGTGTAAGCATTTATATCGTTTTTCAGGCCGGCTTTGATAATGAAATTATTTTAATTTGTAATTGCTCTTAAACAGGCAGGCACATTTCACGGTGCAAGCATATGGGTGCAGGGGTATATGTCTTTATGGGTGTGTAAAGGAGACGAATTGCTACCACAAGCTAAATATGTTATTATTTTAATATTCTTTTCTTTTCTATAATATTTACCACATAACCATGCTGATGTTTACATATGAGTGTATCAGTGTATGTGTTTTACTCACAGAATGTATGTGTGTGTATGAGTTGCTCCTTCAGCCCAAAATTAGTTTAAAATGAATTTCTTTTTTGTTTTTTTTTTGTTTTTTTTTTCTGTTTCGTGTTTACATTTGCTATCAACATTATGCCTGTAAATATTTACTTTGCCGTTAACGGAGAATCTAATTTATTAACGATCATTAAGCGGTGTTTAACAAATACAAGCATACCACCATGTGCATGTGTGTAAGAGAGCCGTCGTTACAAAATTAAAACATAAAAACTGACTTTTTGTAAAACCTATACACACATATGGTGCCTATAAATACAAATACACAGAATATTAATGCTGAAATATATCGCATGTATTACCTACAACCAGCCCCCCTTTTTTTGTCTTATAACGCATGCATCTCTCACAACCGCAACATTATTTTCTAATTTATTAGAAAATAAAAAGAATTTTTTTCGTTTTAAAATTTACGTTTCATTTCAGCATGATTTAACGCAAAATATTCTTTTCTTTCTTTTATTAATTTTTGTATGGAAAATTAGAAGAAAAAAAAAAAGAAAGGAAAGCAGAAAAAGGGCAAACTTGAAAGGAAAATTCAGTTGATTTATTTTCATTTCTGTTCGTCGTCGAAATATTAACGACAACAAGTAGCAGCCGTCAGAAGAACAATCAAAAGAGTGTAGATGTGATTCTACCTACTGCATACATCCACATATTCTGACATTTGTAAACACATTTGTATAGACGTGTATAATAATTACATGTGCGGATAAGTCTTTGTGCCCCCTACAACAACAAATAATTTTTGGAATAGAATGTCTATGCAGGAACTGGAAAGATAAAAGTACTGTACGTGTCTACATGAGATTAAAAACAAAAAATTCCGAAAGATTTACCACACATTCGCAGTTAAATGGAATTTATTTGGTTTTTATTTTCTTCCATGGAGCATGGAGCTCACTCATCACTAAGAAGATAGGCAAAGGAAATTAACATGGATTTTGTAAGGGACATTAAAACAGATCCGTTGAGATCCGCCAAAGGTTATTATCCTAACCAACTTGTGTTAGATTCTGGTATCCTGCATTAGCAGGACCTATTTACTTAATAGGTCGTTACAATCCTTTGGTCAAAACTACGTCTTAGTTTCTCTCCTACACAATCAAGTTGTGTCGTCGCCAAGCGGTGACTTTTTTTTTTTGATCTCAGATGGTTTGATATCGTCTCATACTCGATAATTTTGTTTGCTCACGGACTTGTTCATCTAGAGTCCCTATCACGAAAGCTCAACTTTGTCTATTATTGTTTACCTTTAGATTCTTGGACAGTTAAGTTTTGAACGTAATGTAATTCCAGGTCATAAAGCCAAATTGGCCAAAGTTCTGGTCTACGAAAGTCTGAGTTCTTGTGAGTAACGTGAAATCGACTGCCTTGGGATTTCTTCTGCACACTATTGCGGACAGCGGCTATGTTTTCGACAGATGTTACGTTTTATCGACAGTTAACTTGAATTAATTCAACAAATTGCGAATAGTTCTACAGTCACTGCACTGGTCAACTTCTTCGATGAGTTCGGTGGAATTTGGTGGCGTCACAACGGATCGTTATGTGTGCTCAAGTGAACTTTTGGTGTTAAAGCTACCATTCCAACCTAACTTAATCTAACCGTAGCCTCGGTAAGGCGATTATAAAATAGACGAAGCGTGTGATACTTTGTCCAACCAGAACACCCATGTTGATAAAAACAATTTTGATATTCGAACGTATTGTTGATTGCCATACAGGACCATAGTGATTTGCCAAAACAGACTGAATAACTGACAACTAATTTGACAGACGTAACTTGTATGAGATGACTGTTATCCAAAGTCCTAGTGCGGAAATAACTGTTTGCAGACCCGCTGTATTAATTAGTCGATATGTCTTGAATACTCTTCTGATTTAAATTTCTTTGCAAAATAAAATGAAAATGTTTTTCACTTTCGAGCAGAATAGTCAGCAAACAGGTTAAGGGGGCTTATTCAAACAAAAATTTCTTTGCAAAATAAAATGAAAATGTTTTTACTTTCGAGCAGAATAGTCAGCAAACAGGTTAAGGGGGCTTATTCATACAAAATAGGCACTCAAACGTCAATACAGAATTACAAAAGTCGACTTTAATTGTTTCAAGAGAATTTGTTCATCCATATGGTATCGCTTATAAGCATAATAGCCTGTCTGGTTTTTTTTTTTTTTTTTTTTTTTTTTTTTTTTTTTTTTTTTAATAGGAAGACAGGAGAAAGTGGATGCCACTAAATTTTCATATTTTTATTCATGACAACGATATTTATCAGCATATTGTCTGCATTCAAATGAGATGAAATTTCATATGAAAGACACGTTTCAGTCACTACCATTGAATAAAATGAGGAGCCGATAAGTGTATACGAAAGAGAAACCACTTGATAAGCTTCTAAAAAGAAAACAAACCAACAAACAGAAAACAGAAAACAAAAAAAGAAAAAAAAAGGAACCTAAAAAGTATTTGAAGTATCCTTTGTAACGTAATCTAATCTCGTTTGACTGGCCGTTTGTTTGAGAAATGTTTTCATTTTAAATTTCATTACCTGTGAAATTGTTAGTAGAACACCTACGAAAATGATTTTTAATAGCAAAATTAGCTTAAAAGGCTAAGAGATCCAGAGACCTTTTATTTCAATAGATTGGCTTACAGCATTAATATCGAACTACCTGCACAGGGGTTTTTTTTCTCTTTCAAAATTAGCTAAAAATAACCACGAATCCCTCCTACTATTTTCTTGGTTTTATTTTTGCAAATTTTCTTTTTCTAATGCTTTGTTGTTTTGTTCTGGTTACGCAAGTTCATTTGCGTATTAAAGGCTTAAAATGCCAGACTTCCATTACCACCCCATACACATGTTTTGTATGTTTTCGTATGTTCGGTGTCTGTGATTGGCATGTCATGTCTATAGGATTTGTTTGTTAATGGTGATTTGCTTGATTTCTATGATGATTATGAAGTCAGCACACGTGGTCTTTTGAGAATTAAAATGAAATGAAATGCCAATGCAAAGCAAAAAAAAAAAAAGAAAGAAAGAAAAAAATTTATTGGAAACCGAAATAGTGCTTCAGCAGACGTTTCACTAGACATACGATGATGATGAAATTTTGTTTGAAATTCGACAACTTAATTGGATTTCAGGTAGTAATCATACGCTACATGGTACTGTTGTAAGGTGGTGTTGAATTTCTAAAGTGTTTATACTGCCTCTAAAGTAACTGGTCTTACAATAGGGACTTCTCAAGCGATATTTTGCAAATTAGTTGACATTTTTCTAGCATGTTTTATCAAAACACCATTGACGACCATAGGCAAGGATGTGTGCTACCCAAATGGACTCTGGAACAATTTCAGGCTCATTTCTTGATCAATTAGTACGTGAACAAAGAAACAAAATCAATCCATATGAAATCTACTAGCAGCCATGGCATGCCGAAAAAAATTCGTGGTCATCGAAATTTATTATTTGTTTGCAAGATCTCTTGTTCTTTTGCTTATTTTCGCTTCGAAGAGCAAACATATCTGAGACTTGAGAAAATCTCACAAGAAAAAATAAAACAAAGTCAAATTGCATGATTTCTGTAGCCAGTAGTGTTCACCACTACGTGAGTGATAATCATGACATCGCAAATCGCTTTTACAGAATATCCATATGTGGCATATAGCGCCATCTTGTTGCAACCACATGTTGTTCATACATTTATTATTAAACTATGGTGCCTGTCGTTGCCATTTAATGGCCAACATCATTCTCAAAGTAATATGGACAGATGACGTTCAAACAGTGACGTTTTCAGGTTGCATAGAATAGTTTTTGATATCTCATGGTTACAAATTCGACAATTTTGCTTATTCTTGTGAACGATGTGACATTGACTGCGGTGAGGTTTTTGCCAGATCTTGCATTTCATCAACGTACGACTGTTGATCAGTGATGAACTCGGATTTATGCACCACATTGTGGTATTCCCTCTGTAGGAGTTTTATGGCAATCATTGGCGATTTTGTAAAAACAATTTCAATTTATTTGCACAGTCAAACTTCGAAAGTCTCTGTTGGAAGACTCGCGATAATAAAAAAAAAGGCTCTAGCACACGAGCATCTTCATCACCATCTACATCAGTATTTTCGTTTCGTTTTCCGTAGCGAAAATACCTAGACACTGTGAGTCTGCTTCTAACAAAGAATATGGCATTGACCCATTTGCTCTAAGCTGTCTTCATTAGCCTGCTTCTGTTTGCAACAATCTGTTAATTGCGTGCACCATATTAATCGAAAATGCTTTGTGTATGCCTTAGCTCTACTCCATATCTGCTCTTTGAAGTGTAAAATTTTCTTTAAAGATTTGAAACACTTTCACGAGTGGTTGATAGTGTGAATAGCCTGTACTTTGTCTTGTGCCAGCCAGACATATGTGTGTATGTATGCAAGTGTAGCCAGATAGCTTTCTCAAAATACCTTGGCTTGTATTGTATTGATAACAGACATGTTCCCGTTCTTTTTTCTGCCGATTATCTTCAGGCACTTCGTTTTAAACACCCACCATGTGTAGAGTAAATATTACTTGAAAGAAAATCTGTGTGTACTTTATTAGAAAAAAAAAATTTTTTTTTTTTTTTGTCTCATTATTCTACTTAAGCAACCTCAGACAATTATTTTGTTTATTACTGTGTGATTATTATTTTTTGACTTTTTTCTTCTCTTTTTTTTAATTTATTTTTATGGCACTTGCTAAACACAAATTGAGACAATGCCTGCAGGTTCGATTTTTTTTTTTTTAATACGAAAACAGAATCGAAGTAAACGAGAAGAAAAGAAAAGCTAGCCACGCGTTTATATAATGAAAAGTCAGGTAAAAAAAAAAAGAAAATAACGGAATGAAACAAGATAAAAAAAGTAAAAATAGATCAACACTCGTTAAGAAAATATTGTTTTTTAAACAAAAAAAAAAATTTTTTTTTTCCAATAAATGTGCTTTCGTTACCATAACAATCTTGGGTTGTTTAATGAATCCCAATTAGAATGAAAATTAATTGCTAAAGTCTATGCTTCAAACCAAACGTTTATCGTTATTGTTCAGTTATTCCTTAAGAATTTTAAAAAGATTACAAAAACGTAGAGAAAATTCGTATGTGATAACGAAATATCTTTCTGCTCCACAAAGTTGAAGTGCAACAAATACCATGTCCACAGTGAACTGCCTGGGTGTGTCCTCCCGTTAATATTGATTCATTTCGATTTGGCCTTATGAGCCTGCATGATGACATTTTTCTTAGCTTATATGCTCTAATTGCTGTTTTTTATATTTTAAGCTGCTTACATACATACATACATAATTGGTCATTACAACCCTTCAGTCATGATTACGACCTAGCTTCTCACACCACTTATGTTGTGTGTGTTAATTTTATATGTGAGTGGCGGGACCTACAGTTTAAAGTCGACTCCGAACGACAGATTTTTTTGAGAAGCTTTTCATGGCAATTTTATTTACTCTCAGAGTTTTTGCCAGAAATCTGCTGAGAGGAAGTCGCCGAAAAAATATTTTTTCATATTTCGTTTTTCATGACTGACCGGGGATTTGAACCCTGGCCTTTCGTCTAATAAGCCAACACACTACCTACTAGACTACGGCGAAAAATGAAGGTCTGCTTAGCAAAGTTCATTTTAAATTTTGACCGCATACAATAGACTTCGAAACTGCTTCTTTACAATATTCGGGTAACCATCTACAATAAATTAACTGGCAGAAGCACTTTTATGTCCATAACCAGTTTTCCTTGCGCCAATTCGAATTCACGGTGTGGAATTTTTAAGGTGACATACTATGCATGGGCACAGTGCTTACATTAGTTGTGAATGTAAAAAAGCACACGTAAAGTATAATTTATTTCTGCCTAAAACTGTAAACGAGTCTAGAAGCACAATCAACAGTTTCATATCAAATAAGAAGCAGATTGTGGACGGAATCTCTTCTGATATATGTATGTATCTATGTAAAGGTAGATATTTGTGCTCACCAGGGTAGTATTTTGTTCGAAATTCGAACTTCGACATGAAGACGAATAATGGAAAGGAAATCTTAGGGGAAATTCACGTTCGTGTAAATGAAATTCCTTACTTTCCCAGACTTTTCTTTAAAAGCATTAAAACAGAATTTAAAATAAACTCTTATACGACCAAAACAGTCCGGATTTAATACGATATATCAGGAAGCATTATATTGAAGTCAAGCGACAAACAACTAGAAGATGTTTCCCAGCTCTTAAGAGAATAAGTTCAAGCAAAGATATTGACTACTGCGTACAGGTGGCATCACGAAAAACTTTCCAAGTTTATTTTCCCTTTTATCGGCGCACAAAGTTGAATCGATTTGTTGAATTGAATACGAATATTAAGTTTACCATTCTAAATATAGGCGAAACATTGATTGCCCTCGACACTTGCAAAAGATTCAGTTCCTCATGAATGTCCAGGTCTAGAGTGTTATCTAACAACGTTCCATTGGCTATGGAAATGGCAATGGATTGATCACTGTTTAAGAGGGTCTTGAAAACAAATGATATTCATTGACTGGAACATTCGTGGAATGGTACTTGTAAGGTATTCGAATGAAAGAATAAATGAAGGAATAATTTTGAATTAGCCGGTAAGGTAAAATGGATTGATGTAGTGAGAGTTAATATAGGACAAAAAAATATGCCCCCAACAAATTTATTGACTTGGGGACCATTCTCTGTTAGTTGTGTTTTTTTAAATATTCAATACTTAAGATTAATTACAGAAAACAAACAAAAGAGAGTCTTGAACGCTTTCATTGTTGATAGTTTCTCTCATTATTATGCCAGTACTACGCTGTAATGCTTTGCTTTCTTAATGAATTTTTTTTCTTTTCAAATGCTTTTGTACAGCAACTGCATTATAATGTCCTTGTCATTATAATTTTTTTTCACTGCAAATTCTATTGTGTGCCTTTACACTTTCATTTCGGCATTGTCAAGTTAAGTCAATATGCTCGGGAATAAAATTGTTTTCTTGCTTTTGATCGAATGCCAAAAAATTTTTTTGAACCAACAGCAGCAGGATTTCATCATTTGCCAACAGTAATGTTATGATTGTGTTATGGAGTGGTAAGTAAAGTGGTAAATGGAATGGTTAAGTATCGGGTAGCCTGGTTTAAATTTAAACAAATGCAGCAGACAATGGCAAATCTGACCTTTATTATACGAATGACTGGTTGATGAAGTTTTTCTTTTTGTTTTTCTTTTTCGTTTTCTTATTCTTTTTCTATTTTATTTCTTTTGATCTGATTAAAATGAGTTCTTGTTTGCTTTTGCTTTAAAGAGAAACTATTTCGTTTCGTTTGTGTATGTGCAATTTGAACAGGGTTTTATGGATATGAAATGAAGGGAAAACAAAGAAAACTTAATTTCCATTCATTTTACAGCTTCATACCACCAACACCATCATTATTACTAGCATCGTCCATAATCGTTTAGTTACTTACAATCCCAATGACAATGACAATGACAATCACAATCACAATCACAATCTTCCAATGTGAAGACATAAAAATAGTTTTGCAGACAAAAAAAAAAAAAAAAATGAAAATGAACGAAAAGAAAAAATTAATCAAGCATGGCAATATGTGGACAAAAAAAAAAAAAAAAAGGATTTTCTTTTGCTAGTCTATACGGCTTAATTACGGTCTGCATGTGAATAATGAAATTGAGTTCCTCCCAAAAGCCTTCCTTTAATATTTTAAAATGTAACCTTAAAGGCTATCTTTAAAACCTTAAAATCTTTATGGCAAACACATTCATTCATTTTACTTTCAGCAGAAAGAAAATCTTATCATAATTCTTGTAGAATGCCTAGGCAATAAACAAAAAAGAAATCTACTCGCATTACTATAAACAGTTGCGGACTGAAAATGAATTATGAGCATAATCTTGGAAAAAGAAAAACAATCACAATTTATTGTGCATTTTAATAAATTTTCTAATCAAATAATATTCAAACGACATCATTATTTTGTGGTGACCAAAGTCATCAATAATTTAAAATTGAAAATAATTTTTGTTATGCGTGGGCACACCAGCTGTTTACATTTTCTGTTTTATTTATTAATATTTGCCAGACAACATGTTGCAAAGAATTCTAAGAAGATTAAATGTTGCCATTTATGTTGTGTTGGTAGATGGTGAATGATTGTCATGTTTTCTCTGCATGCATACCTTCATTTACTACACTTTGTAAGCTTATGTTACACGAAGTAATTGTGATTTTAGGGAATTTGTTTTCTGTTTTTGATGGCACTAAGGTCTAGCCTTAGCATTACAGATATAATGACAGACATGGCGGTAAACATAAATACATTTCATAGGAAAATAATTCTACCATACCCCGAGGGCTATACAATTACCTTACGATTGCGAATATGCCTTGGTGTTATCTTTTTTAATTAATTTTCGCAAAAATTCTGTAGCCACATAATTATTATAGAAGTTGAGGCAAAAGTTTTCAACCTATTTGAAAGACGCTAGATTAGATTCAATTGCCAATCACCTAAAGAACTTGGAGTGCATGGGTCTCTGTCATTATTAAATTTTAACTTTCAACCAGCATTCCTCAACTCTCTCGATAATTATTGTTGGCATTTGTGGCTAGAAACTATCTGTCAATCTTATCTTTCCTATACGTGAGACTTTACGTTTGTTCCCCTTTAGAGTAAGGACCAGCGAATGAATTTCAGGAACACCAGCAACCAGATTTGTATGAGATTTGTTATTGACTTCAATATTCTTTGATTCCCGACTTTCTTGATCAACCTTAGATATGGTGTACCCACTTTTTAAGGGCCTAATGACCGTTTTACTGTTAGTAAATATGCGTACTCTTCTACTCTATGTTGTGTTATCCAAACCGTGCTACAGCGGTCTCTATAGCCATTATTTAAACATGAATACATACATACATACATAATTGGTCATTACAACCCTTCAGTCAGGATTACGATCTAGCTTCTCACACCACTTATGCTATGTGTATTACATATATTACATGAGTGGCGGGACCTACAGTTTAAAGTCGATTCCGAATGACAGACACTTTTCATGGCAATTTTTATTTACTCTCAGTTTTAGCCAAAAATCAGCTGAGAGACAAGTCACCGCAGAAGTATTGCGTTTCGTTGAAGACCTGGGACTTGAAATGTGGCCTTATGAATAGTACCAGAGTAATGGGGTAGTCGTAGAAATTTGTTCTGCTTTGTCATTTGTGAAGAAAACTCTAGTTCTCAAGAGCACGAAGTAATTGTTTCGATGCCCCAATAATAATTTGATGGTGCTGTAGGTGAAGCGTAAATTGGGATTAATAATTTGGTACTAACCAGGTAAACCATACAGCGTTTAGCTGGCTGCCTAAAAGAATATAGGACAACATTAGATGCCTTCGGATACTCAGAAGTTCTTCTTCCTGCTAACAATACATCAAATAGACATTCATAAGCTTTTGCTTAGAATTTTGGTACAAAAAGTGAAGATGTTGCCTTAGAAAGTGCAGATAATGTACCAGCTGCTAAATGTTAAATGCCAAGCGCATATAGCAATATGCTTAAGCAGTTTTGTTTCTCGACAACTTTCCATTGAAAAGCATAATAAGCAACGAAGCCTATTTTTTACCCCGATGGATATGTTATTAAGCAGAATTATTGCCTCTTGGGTGCAGACTATCCAAGTATGACACACAAAGTATGAAACACTACATATGAACCTGTCTAGTAATGAAGCCAGCAGGTATGTAACAGTCCACCGCAATCCACAATTTCGTCAAGTAACATGACTGACACAAATAAATCTCTGCTTAATTAGCTTTTAACACCATTCCAGACATACCAAAGAAATCCTAAGACATGGCCTATTAGCACCCCATGGTGCAACAAATTAACACAACATTTTAAGGTAAAACGAAATGAAAGTGAAAGAAATTACGTATTAAAGCTAAATGAAGATGGCCTTTGGCTAAATTTATTTTGGCAACAATAATATTTTCTTCTACTTCTTTTGCTTTTTCTTCTTCGTTTGTCATTTATTCTCGTTTTTAATTTAGTTTGCCTGCAACAAACCAAACAACCATCATTTGGTCATAAATATTACAGCAGGAGGACGTAAAATAAGAAGAGAAATGTTTGGCGTAAATATTTACGATATCATCGTCATCATTATCAACATCATCATCATCATCATTTATTTGTAAAAACATATGTTTATTGTTGTTGTCTGTTGTTGGTTTTTGGGAGACTTAAAACCTGATTATTTGGCATTAAAAATTGTTATAAAAATAATGGCCAAATCCTTTGCTATTTAACGCCAACATAATTTACCCGGCCTTCATGGCGGGTCTCTTGCGCTAAGAATTATCTTTGCAACCCAAAAAAAAAAAAAAAAAAAATTCTTTAAAAAGGGAAATTCATTTTGGGGCAACTTTGTTGGCAACAACAATAGAAACCATATAAAAGGAGTATTCTATTGTAATAATAACAAATAATAATCATTCTAAAGAGAGGTAATAAAAGTGAAAAAGGATTTTAAGCGTACAAGTTTATTGTGTTTTTAAATTTTTAAATTCATAAAGAAAATTCATTAAAATTGACTCACTGCAATAGCCTTTTGAGTAATAGTTTCTGGAAAAGGCAATTTTGATTGAGAAATGAAACTGAAGATAAAAAAACGAAACCTGGCTGCTTAGAAGAATGTAGGTTAACATTAGATGCTTTCAGTTTAATTCGCCTACTCAGAATTTGTTCTTCCTACTGACCCCACTCACAATATATCAAATAACGGACACTGTCTTGAATAAATTGATCAAAAAAAAATCTTCATTTTTAAGTTAAACTATCAATAAGGTTCAGTTGATTTAAATTAAAGTAAACAAAAAAGTTCATTTATTTAAAGAGGAATATTGCTTCATCTTAACCTTACTTAATCGTTTATTACAAGCCTTTAGTCAATATCACAACCCAGCTTCTTACACCATTCATGTTGTGTTCGTTAATTTTATACATGAGTGGCGCAAGCTACGACTTCAAACAACAGATTTGAGGAACTTTTCATGACAATTTTATTTGCAAAATAATATTTTTCTGATTTTGTTTTTGTTCGAGATGTCTAGGCTGGGGTTTGAACCACATGCTTTCGTCTGATAGGCCAACACGCTACTACAAAATAACCATCAATCTGCTTTGTGTCATTCAAACTCATCATGTTTCGATTTTAATCGTCATCATTCGATGTGGTTGTATCAGACGTTGATGCAACTGATGTTGTTGCATCTGACGTTATTGTCTGTTATTAAATTTGACTTGAAAAATTTTAGAATTCAGAGCCACTTATTAGGCGGAATATGGATTCATGAGCTTTAATTCTCTACTTCAGCTGTCCTGGTCACCAGTGCATCGTTTTCCCTGCTCTCATTAAGACGTTATTTACAATACGCAATTGGTTCTGACTTTCTATTGAATTAGAGGGCTGAGTTGAGCTGAGCTTGGACATGCCGCAATACTGGAAAGCCATATTCAGATCGATTACGCGATTCCTTATAACTTTGCCGATAGGAAGGGGATTTGATTTCATGATTTTGGCAAATGACTTTCAGTGTAACGTTATGAAATTTTTGGGTAGTAACAGTGACAGAGACGACTAGACTTAGGCTTATGACATTAGACTTTCATATTAAAATTATCTGAATAGGCGAATGGATAATGTGGACACGTGAAAATTGTCTAAGTGAAGGTATTCTCCCTTAAAATCATTAAATTTACCAGGACACTTTAGTATTGATAACTTTTCCAAAGGTTTATAAAGGCGTTAAATAGGCCCATTGTTGGAAATATTAGAAAATGCTGTTTACATTGGCAAATCAAACGAATTTCGATGGCCCTTCAATTGATAATTTTGTTTCTTTGTTTCTTATTCAATTTGAATTCGTATTATATTAGCATGATGCGCATTATCTCTTATTCCACCCTCAAAACTTCTTCTTCTTCATCCGTTGGCCTATTCACGTTCTTAATAATAAAAAAAACTTGAAACTTTGATTGTCACCTTTCTCTTTTTCTCGTTTTGAATGTGTTTGTGTGAGCATTCTTCACACTTTCCTTGACAGTTAGGCGAAGAAAAAAATTTTTGAAATACTTTGTCGACAATTTTTGTTTCCAAAAATATTTCTAAACTTTGTTTGTTGCCAAGTTTCTGTGCGTGTGTGTCCGTGTGTGTGTGTGGCTAAACGTCTATTATTGGTAACAAACCATTAAACGTACTGCACGATTATTGGCAAATTTCTTTTTTTTATCTTGTGTTGTTTTTTATGCAATCAGGAATTAAATTATAAAAGTTATCGAAACAAGTTAAACTTTTTACAAAAGTTTTCTCCTTAATTAGCCCAAAAATGAAATTGAAAATAAAAACTGTGGCTCTAATAACATTTTTCTGGTACTGGTTTTTTATTTCAATTCAACAATTGAAGCGGACAGAACCTTAAACGTGCATTGTCAATGCAGAAAAAAATCATTTGTATGTTTACTGTACGCCATTTATGAGTTCAATGGCAGTTTTTCAGGTCTATTGGCATAACCCCCAGCATGTGTCCTCGTATACAATATGAACTCTTTTGTGTCCCATTCGATTAAAGTTTACAATCTAAAAATGTACCTTCTCTATAGGAGAGAATAGCATAACAGAAATAGCTTCAACTATGGAGGTCAACTAGATGAAGTTTCTGCAATTCGTGGACTAAAGAATTCGTTCAGCTATTACCAAGTTTATGCCAGAGGTGTTCCAGTCCTAAATGCCTTGCATGATTTTTGTCCAACTATTATCCTGATCAGAAAATGCCAGAAACTTTTTAATGAGATGGCAAGGTTAATGTTGAGCTTGCCTATAGGCAAGCTTGGTTGGAAATGGCTGACCTGGGGTTTGAACCGTGTCCTCACGTCTAATAAGCCAACACACTACCAAGTAGACTACTACTGATGCAATGGCTTCTCCCAATTAATAGCAAAATGTTATCGTTAGAAGAGACATGAGGTGTGTATGTGTGTGAGATAACGTATTCTGAAGGAATGGCTTCTCCCCATTAATAGCAAAATGTTATCGTTAGAAACGTTATATTTTCAGGTTTACTAAAGCTCTTCTAGAGTAGAAGAAGAAAAAAAATTGTTCTTGAAATTAAAAAAAAAATAAAAAAAATTGGCTTGTATTGCTATCGGTTGTCATCGGCATGTTAGTAATTGTCAAATAATTCAGTGAATCAATCAAAAATGTCCAAAATTCATTCAAATACATACATACTACTACGTACATACATACATAATATATATACATACACATTCATACAATACATACATACATTACATACATACATACATACATACATACATACTTATACATTACATACATACATGCATACATACATACATACATACATACATACATACATACATACATACATACATACATACATACATACATACATACATACATACATACATATCATACATACATACATCATACATACATACATACATACGTAGTACATACATTCATACATACATACATACATACATACATACATACATACATACATACATACATACGTACATACATACATACATTCATACATACATACATACATTACATACATACATACATACATACATGCATACATACATACATACATCATACATACATGCTTATACACACATACATGCATACACACATACATGCATACATACTTGATACATACCATACATACAAGTAAAATACTTGGGAGTGATCATCGACGACAGGTTAAACTTTAAGGAGCCACGTGAAATACATCGGTGAAAAGGCATCTGTAACCCAGGGAGCACTGATGAGGATGATGCCAAATATTGGAGCGACCAAATCCATTTAAGAGGAGAATAATATCGAGGTTGTAAGCTCGATAATGTTATATGCTTGCCCAATATGGTCCGGAGGCCACTCCTCCGTGGGGACGACAAGGAGGAAACGGGCCTCGGTTTATCGTCTAAAGCGCGGATTAGGCAGATAAGTGGCTTCAGGACAGTGTCTGATGAAGCGGTACTGGTATTGGCAAAGACAATACCGATAGACATATTGGCGGATGAGATGAAGCGATATACTTTCGCCGCCTCGAGTATCGCGGACAAAAGCAGCTATAAAGGCGGAGGGGAGCGGACGGCCTCTATGCACAAATGGCAGTCACGATGGGAGAACAAGTTTAAAGGGAAGATGGACATTTCGCCTTGTCCCTGATATAACCCCTTGGATGGAGAACAATCATTGCGTGCTGAACTTTTTACGTGACCCAGTTTCTAACTGGTCATGGATGCTTCAGGAAGTACCTGGCACAAGATTTGGGACATGATAACTTCCCCTATTTGTCCAAACTGCGTAGATGAGGAGGGAAGATGGGAGCATATTTCTAATATGGCTAGCCCCAGATTCAGATGGCCCGGTGACTCGAGTTTTGTTCCAAACCGGCTTTTGGAAGAGATTGATGAACTCTAGGATTCTATGGAGACAAATGATAGCCAGAGAATGGCTGAAGTTATGCTGGAACTCCGAAGGTTGGAGGAACGAGGCGAAATTTAAATTAGTGAGACAAAGCTTTTTAAGCTAACCAGCCCCTCCGCGAAGTAATACCTTACGGCAGTCCGCGGAGGGAGAGTGGTTGAAGTGTGTAGGGGGTGGGTTTTAGTACGTAGGCACCCAGTGATGGTGAATCGTGCACTCTTTTGTTGGAACAAAAGTGTCTTTCGAAGATTGCCCACCTCGGCCTCAAGACATTAGCAATACATACATACATACATACATACATACATACATACATACATACATACACTCTTCTGGTTTTTGTTACCTTAATTTTTTGTGAAAAATAATTTATTTATTCGGCTGCTGCCACAAATTAAATTCATAATCTGGCTTCAAAATTGTTTTGCAAAAATGAAAGCAACATTAAACAATAGAAAGGTTTCCATCATTTTCTTTTTTGCATAAGTTTGTTTTTTTTTCATATTTTTGCTGTTTTTTTTTTTTTTGTTAACTTATTATTCTTAGAAAGCTTGACTGGCATTATTATTATGGGACAGGATTTTTTTTTTATTTTCATTTCAATTTCTTTTTCTTTTGTTTTCAATTTTTATATTCAATGATGCAGAATTACTTTTGTTGTTGTTGTTGTTGTTGTTGTTATACAAAATTATAAATAAATTTGTCTTTGTTTTATTTTGATTTTCATTTTCGTCTTTGTGGTTTCATTTTTATTTTCTTCCATCGGAAGATGTACTTTCTTCTGATTCATGTAAATGGCGAGGGGGGAAGGGGGTTGACTTTTTGGCTTGTCTTACAACGCTTTGTTCTACGAAGAAATGTCTTCTTATCAACGCTTTTGTTTGATGATGCGGGATAGCAAGCCAGGACAAATTTATTACAAAGTCTAGACATTAATTATAGTATACGGGCATTATATTGTATCGTTGTCGGGTAATGGTTTAGCTTCTGTTGTTAATTTAATTAAAAAACAATAACAATAACAATAACAATAATAATAAGAATAATACAGATTAATTTGATAATAAAATTCCATACAATTTTAAAATTAATTTCAAAATATTTTTATGCATGTAATCTGATTATGTCCAGCAAATCTTAGAAAATTGAAATTTCTTAGAATTTCTTGATTATTTTTAAAAAAATAATATTCCACTGCTAGCCCATTACAGCCCATGTAGATTCAACTACAGACTTAATAATTTTAAATACGTTTATACGTCAAACTTTATACGTCTGAACTTTGACAGTTAACAACGGCCATTTTGTTGAAGCAACATCTCTCATATTAGCTATCATTTATGCAAATTGCTTTGCCAAATCACCATGGACGGCTATTACATTGAATTGTTTTATCAAAAATGTTTGGAAAATCATGTTCAAGCGTTAAGGCCTATTTCTGAATTAAAAGGTACATTCGTGCACAGGCAATATTATCGAATTTGAAACGATACTAATTCACATGATAAAGTCACTATTTCGTGTAGTTTTTAAACTGACAGCAACATCGGCGCATATATTTTTGAGTGCGAAGTTGGTCGGGTCATTACTGTCAACGGCAAGCACTACAAATGGATGATTACCAACTTCTTTTGGCCTGAATTGGATGATTGGATCTGTGACATGTCATGTGGTTTGTATAGGATAATGCTACGTGCCGCATTGTTCTTGCAAGATATTTTGCACAAGGGATTTAAGGATATTGTCATCTTATATGCGGGTTATGTTAACGGGTCAACGAAATAATTTTCTTGTGAAGTTTTATAAATCACACGCCACCCTGGTATTCAGTGCCAACATAAGCCATGCCATCCAGCCAAATTAGTCAGATTTATGCGCCAGTGTTATGGAAAATTGGCTATTGCCAAGGCCCTTTAATGGCTGTTAAATACTTTGATCAGAATAGTATTCACAAGCCTTAATATCTCAGGGTAGGATATTATCCGCTAGACTTTTTTGAGGCACTCATTCATGTTTTTTTGAATTTAAAAGAAATTTGCCTCTTTTTTTATAATTTTAAAATTTTTCTACTGAACAAGCGGCCTAGCTCTAGAGCTTTACATTTTTTTTTTGTTTCATTAATTTCAAAAGAATTTGCTTTTAACCCAAATAAATTATTTTTTCTAATGATTGAGCACTTTTTTTTTTTTTTTTTTTTTTTTTTTTTTTGTAAGAACACATGCATGCATGCTTATGCTTTAAAATATGCACACATGTATGTACCATTAATAAATATTTCACTTCAAAAATCATAAATAAATATTTATTTGGTTAAATATAAGCATTTGTTAATAAAAAAAAAAAAATAAAAAATACAAACAAAAGCCACAAATTAAGTTCAAATACCATTCACATTCATATTCCATTAGTTTTGTTGTCAAATATTTGCAACATGTTGCCTGTCTTTCAATTGTTTATTTAATCTAAAAAAAAACAAATGTTTATTGTTGTTGTTTTTGTTATGGCTATTGATTTAGTTGTACAACAACAAATTTAGGTTTTTTTTAATAGAATTTTTTTTTATTAATTTTTGCGTAATTCTTTTGATTTTTTCTTTTTGATTTGATGGATTGAGTGTCCAGAGAGATGTTTTATTATTTTTTATTGATCAATATAATGCCAGTAGAAGAATAAAGAAGTGTGACTCACAAATGGATAGTTTGTCAATAGCGCTGATAGCATAGATTATGTTTTTTATAATTTTTACTGACAACTTTACTTTACTGGCAAAAAAGCGATAGCATTTGGGGCCATAATGTCTAATCATTTCTCCAGGTAAAGTACAGTACAGTGGCCATTAATTGCTAATCTAGTCGCCAAAGAGTAGTTGTAACTGTAACTTGCAAAGTTCCAAGTCTTTCGAGATACTAAAAATCAAGCTACAACGAGTTTTCATCACCATAAATCTTAAATCTGAAATAAGATTGATTTCAGTAGAATGGTAGGTGTCCTTACTAAGAAGCATTTGCATCGCATTGGTGCAGTAAGCAAATTTGAGTTTTTAAAATCCAATTTGAGTTAAAAGTGTATTAAAGTGTATTTACACGAAACGCCAAGCTTATTAGTCAAATAAGGCAAGGAGGAAGCGGTTGTAAGGCAGCATTTCCCAAAAATTATTTTTTAAACCTTATTTCTAGCTAGCCGCTATAGTCAGAATTACAACCTAGCTTATCACATCACTCACTTTAAATGGTGTAAAGTGCACATGTGAATGGCAGTAACATCTACTCCGAATGACAGATTTGAGAAATTTTTTTTTGTCTGAGCTAGGATTTGAACCACAAGATCTCTATTAGTAAGCCAATACATTACTGACCAGCCTAAGGCAACTTGTGACCTTTGGAGCAGATCCTAAATTCAAGCATTTTATTCGAATATTCTTTTCAAAGCAGACACTTGTATTTGATGGAAATTATTCGTATTAATTGTTATGTTTCTAGCAGCTCATAACAGATGCCAACATAGCAAATATAGAGGATCATGGATTTTCGATTTTTAGGCCATCCTTCATAAAAAATTTTCTTTATTTCGGTTTTCATAACGAATTCATTTTTCATCGCCCCTTTATATTCGTTTCATTTTTATAGAGGAAAAAAAAAATCTATGTTGACCCTTCAAAATCTCGTAAATTTTACCCCCAAAACAAGGACTTCATTAACATTCGCTTAACATTCTTTCTTTATTTCTTTTTGTCTTTATTTAATTCACTTAAATCGCATACACTCGAAATGAAGCCCTTCAGCTAAATCCTTGTCATTATAATTTACCTTTATTAGCGCCATTTATTACAAGAATTTAAGGGCCCCGCTCATAATAATAATTTCATTAAAACTGACCATTAAACACTTAATAAACTCCACAATTTTTTAAGGATGGATTATGGGCCATAAATTCATCAAAAAAAAAACGCCATTTACCTGCACAAAAACTGGCTAGCGGTCTAAATAAATAATACACCACCACATTGCCAGTGTAAAAGTATGCTTCAGGCAAGAATTACACTCACGAAAAAAAAAATCTTTTCAAATTTTTTTTTCTTTAAAGTTATTAAATGACACGTTTCAGGATTTCAATGCTAATTTAATTTGTAACGAAAAGGAAAAAAAAACAAAACTGAGAAATTCTTCAGAAAATACAAAAAAAAAAAACAGAAAACCTTTTGTAACCGTAAGGTAACGCAGAGAAGTAGATGAAAAAGATTTCTTTTCGCCATTGCAACTTAGAGGTTGTGAATGTGAGGACCCTTCTGAGTGTTTTGAAAAATAATATTTTTAACAAACAATATTTTATTTTATTCCAGAGTATTAAAAAAAAAAGAAAGAAAAGCTTTGGGCAGCAACAATAACAACAAAAAAGGTATTTAAACAAAATTAAAGGGAGTTAGTACCTTACCTTACAGTGGTACTAGGTTAAACTGGATTTTTTTTTTTTTTTTTTTTTTTTTGTCTAGAAAGTTCTGCAGCAGAGATTCGGAGATTGTATTATACGACCTGTATACGATACATAACGTTATATAATTGATCCTTCAGTTAGGATTACAACCTAGTTTCTCACACCACTAATAATGTGTGTGTGTATTAATTTTATACATGAGTGGCGCAGCTTACATTTTAAAGTCGACTCCGAACGATAAATTTTTTGAGAAACTTTTCAAAGTTTTTGCCAGAAATCTGCTGAGAGAAAGTCACCGTTTTGTTGGAGAACGTCTGACCCAGAGAATATCCAACCTGTATGGCAATTTTATTTATTCTCAGAGTTATTGCCAGAGATGTCTGAGCTGGCAATTGAACCACGTACAATTTCATTGAAAAATATTTCATTCTATTCGATAAAACTTAAATTGAGCTCTGCAATAGTATTTCTTCAAGTGTCGCAAACCGTGTTAGGGCTGTAGAGGTAAGGTTATAGAAATTCCAAGAATCTAAAGAAAAAAAAAACAAGAAACTAACAAAAACAAATAAAAAACAAAGTGCCTGTTCAACCATCTTCACAATATTTTTCATAAGCAAAGCAAACATGTGCTGATGTTGGTTTGTTTGTTTGATGGTGGTGGGAATGAATATTTTATGGTTTCAGTAAAAGCGCGATAGCCATCAGGGATATGATAAAAATATTTCAAAAAAAAAAACATTAAATTCCACAGATACATACGTACATATGTATGGGAAATTTGAATAATTTGAAAACAAATCTTAAAGAAAATATTTTTCTACGAGCACTCACTTTGCATTATTATCAGGACAGTTTTTTTTTTGCCTTGACATGCTAACAAATTATTTTAAAAAAAAATTTTTTTTTTGGTTTTTCGCGAGAAAAAAAGTGAAAACCAAACTTTTTTTTTTCTGGCCTAAGTTGGAAAAGAATTGCTTTTGACGAGCGTTAAAATCAATTAAAACTTTTTCACTTTTCACTTAAACTTATAAACGTGGCCATAATAAAGTTCAATGTTTACTGCACACTTAAAATTTTCATTTTAAAAAATTGTTGCAGAAAACAAAATAAAAATAAAAAAAAAACAATTTGTTTTTCATGTTATCTGCCATAGAATTTAAGTCCTTTAGAAAATAAAAAAACATTTAAAACACAATTTTTTTTTTATTGCTTTAAAACACTAAGTAGTGTTAACAACAATGACAGAAATTTCTATTGCCTCGAGAATGTTTGGAATTTTGTGGTTATTTTAAAAGGGAAAATAAATGCCATACCAATCTAGGCAGCAACGATAACTAGAAAATTTCGTGTGATAACTTAAGTTGGAAATTGTGGTTCAACAACCAAGTCAGACAACTTGAACAAAACGAAATAAGGAAAAAATATTTCTTTTGGCGGCTTCCTCTTAGCAGTGTTCTGAGAAAAACTTTGCAATACAAAATAAAATTGCCAATTAAAGCTTCTCAATAATCAGGATAAAATTAACATGCACACACTACATGGGTGATGTAAGAAGCTAGGTAGCTAGGCCAAGAAAAGTTTCAGAGTCGATATTACACTGTAGCACACACAACAGCTAGATTGTAGTCCCCGACTAAAGTGCTGTAATAACCAATTAAGTAAGTAACAACGAAAGGAACGTTTGGAATAAATTGAAGGAATAACTGTGGTAGAATAAATTTTTTTTTTTTTTTTTTCTTAACGGCTGTTTTTGTTGGCCAACGCACAAAAAAAAAAAAGGACAATAAATCACTTTAAAATTTGTCAGTTGCAGTGTGGTCATTTTATGAACATTTTTTTTTTTTTTTTTTTTTTTTTTTTTTTTTTAAATAATAATTTTTAAATAATTCATTTTTATTTAACAAAAGCTATTAGAATGACAAATGATTTCTTTTTTTTTTTTTTTTTTTGATTTATTCAGAATTAATTTTTTAATATCTTTTTGTTTTTTTTTCTACTTTATTTACGAGTCAATGATTTTAGAATTAAATTTGGAAACTTTCTTTCTTTCTTTCTTCCTTTCGTTCGTCTGTCTCAATGCTGGTTGGTTGCTGTTATTGTGGCACGGTTTCATTAGAATTTTTATTTCGCGTTATTTTTTTTTTTTTCAAATGTCGAGACCATTTCCCTTCTTTCTTTGTTGCGTTCTGTTTTACATTTGAATGAATGTTTATGCGGGCATAATTAAGATAAAATCTACAACAAATATTCCACGAAATAAAGAAAAACAATAAAAAAAAAATAGGTAGCGCAGTCCTTTCCAAGCCAATCTTCACACAAAGTTTATCGCTTTTGAATTAATTTTAAGATTCCTTTCGAAATTTTCCAATATTTTTATGGTTTTGCTTCAAACTTTCTTTTTTGTATGCCAGACTTTTCTCTTTGAACACTATAACTCTCCCTCCATAACGATTTTGTTGCTTTATTGCTCTTCTTATTTCTACTCATCTTGCAGAGAAAAGTTATTTTTTTTAGGGACTTTATTTTTATAAACTTTTCTTGCCATTGATAAACGATACTTTGACTTGATGTTGTTGATATTTTAGTGTCTATAAAATATTTGTTTTTTATTTTCACCTTCTTCTTTCTTTCGAAAGAATTTTCATGCTGATCTTTTTAACTTTTCATTGTTTTGTTTGTGTTTTACAGACGAGTTCATAAATCAAAAGCGTACTTTTACGTATCGATGGATGTTTGCCACACTTATACCATGTGAATATTTCTTTGTTTTTTTTATTATTAAAACAAAACATGATTAAATAACGGTTTCGCTTGATTGCCTTCTTTAAACAATCAAAAATTTACACAAAAAAATAAAAAAAAAATCCAATAAAATTGGGAATTTTTTCTTTATTTCTCCATAAAATCTCCTTTAAAAGCATTGCATTGATCCGACCTTTACCCAGTAGGCAAACTAACTGCTAAAACAGCCAGAGAATTACATGAGTTGTACGAGGAGTTCGGAACACTGCACGGTAGACAAAGTTACTAAGATCCTCTGACACATTCCAGAAGTCAGCTTAAGACTGGCTTAAAGTGAACTTAGCAGGATGATAAATGCCCTTACGTGACACTCGAATTTACGGATGCATTTGAGCAGGACATAGCACAGAAAATCTATGTTGTTGTTGAACTTTTTGAAGCAATAGATCGCAAATTATTATAGAAGAGACCTAACCATACACTGTCAATTAACCTCTTAACCGCCCTCTGGATACAACCACAAAATTCTATGATTCTAGGTAATAAAAGTGAATAGAATAGTCTGGAAGTTGTATACTCTATTAAAGGGGGGAATATTTTGTGGTTAAATAACGGATCTTAGAACCAGAGTGAAAGTTTTGAAGCCCAGCTTGAAATATTCCGAGCTTATGTGGAAACTCACGATAATCTTTCAAGCGTAAGTCTTTGCCATCGCAAAATGTGCTCAATTCAGCTTGGATAGGAGGTATAAAAGACAGGGCATAACAATACTATAGACAGTCAGGCCAACATTCGACTACTCATCTCTTCTGATGTTAAATCGATGACAGTATGGCACTGTCTGAAGATGAATGAGGTAATTAAGGAAAATAAGATTACACTCTACTGAGTTCCACATCCCCCAAATGCAAACTATTGGTAATGAGCTAGAAAACAAGCCTACGACGAGGGCAGATGATGTTACCATGAAGATGTTTAGAAAGGTATGTTCAAGGAAAGAGAAGATAAATACGAGCAAAGACTCTTTTCAAATCTAGCCAATCGAGCCAATAACAATTTTTGCTAAGAAATTACAACAACAGGACATTTAAGTCATGCTTGAGACTGAATAGGAATAAACTAAGGAATAGCCTAAGGCTGACAACCGGTATTTACTACATGGCACTCTGGCCACAGAGTACATTTATTTAGAATGGCGATTGTCTCGTGATCAACTTGAGAATAAAAATGCAGCAGGGCTGAGTAGGAAATTTATCGTTGTTGACATGGAGCAGCATGTCGAAATTTGCCAGTGCAATAGGCTTGAAGGTAACATACACAAATGATACGAGTACCTTAGTGAGAGCTTAAAACATGGACAGCCTAGTTAAGGCGTATGTTGATAAGCCATGATAGTTACTCATGAGTTACCTCCTTTTTAAAGCAGACATCCACGACAAAACACTGACTCCACATAGTTGGAAAATTTTTGTCTCATTTTTCGCCGCCAATTTATTTATTATTTTATCGTTGTTGTTTCAGTTCCAATCATACGATTCGCGAGTAAAAAAATTTTTTTTGAAAATTTTCTTTCGGTCACCTTCACTTTGCAATCTTCTGTCAAAATCTTAGAAATAAAAATGAAATTTTTCGTAAAAACATTATCAAATTTATACTTCGAACTGTAGCTACCCACTCTACTCATGCATAAAATTAGCACGCACAGTATGAGTGATGTTAGATCGTAATTCTAACAAAAGGGTTCTAATGGCCAATAATGTAGGCAATATTTAATAGACATGAAAGCTGGTATTGCCTTCACCACCAACACAGATACGAATACGTATACAATTGTGAAGTACGGAATTAATTAACGTTGCCTAATATTTCCTGGTTATAAATTTCACTGTAATAATGCAAAACATTAAACCTTAGAACATTTCTTTTACAAGGTAGCCATACTCTAGAAATATTTCTTAAACTACTACGCGTTATCTATACATCAGATCGGCTAATCTATGGCCCACCTTTGTATGTTTTTCAGGCTTTTTTTCTTTGCTTTTTCATATTTATTTGAAAAATTATTCAAATTTTATGACCATTATCGGCAACATCATGAAATAATTCATTTCTATTGCTTTAGAAATTTCATTTTTTGGCCTATAAAAAATAAAATAACATGAACAAATAGTGTGTAATTAAATATTCACCAACCAATAATTTATTACTTGACCTCATACCAGGTTTAAAAAAAAAAAAATGGAAAGAAGAAAGAATGGAAAACAAGATTTTTTCAATTTTTAATTCCCTAGAAACATAAATTAATATTTGAGGCACTAAAGAAAGGAGAAATGAGAAAGGAGAGACAAGAGCAAGAATGTAATAAAAACATAAAATGGTAATAAAAATCTAAAAACCATCAATTATTTAAAGAGTACCAGACCCCTTTAACAAATTATCACATATTATCACAGAGAATTTATTATACGCATTACAACTAACCAACCCTCCCCAACACTCCATAACCCAACTCACTCTTATTATTCCATCACAACACTCTTTAACAAAATTTAATAGAAAAAAAAAAAGAAAAAAGAAAAGGAAAAAAAGAAAGAAATAAAGAAAGAGAAAATATTAAAACGTACTTACAGCAATGCTTTAAAAAAATGTATCATGTTTGTGCTGCCGTAGTAGAGAAAACTTAGAAAACTATACCCTCTAACCATATAAAAATAATGTAAACAAGTTTTGTGTTTGTATGTGTAATATTGACTAAAATACTCAAATAATAGTTAGGAAGTAAGGACAAGAGAAAAGAGCGTAAGTAGTAGGGACTAGAGGTAAACATTAAATAAAATTCCTGAGCACTTATTATTTACAATAACAGTACGAGTGCGAGTAGAAGAGAGAGTAATGAAGTAAAACTGTATATGCTCTCACTCTATAAACAACATATGTACACACTGCCATATATAATATCTAAGCATTTATTTAAGGTATTAAGCTTATACTCTAACACTCCTCCCTCTCTTCTCCACAAAACAAATAAAAACGCAAACAAAAACACATTTTTTATTACCATGGATAGGGAGATATAAACAAAAACAAAATATTGAATTCCAAAATGCTTACAGCACAACACACATTCCAAATATGGATTCACTTATATATACGCCAACACACACACAAACTTGTATCCCTTAAAAGTTACATACTCTCAAAGTATACAAATACCTATAGAGAGATAGAAAGAGAGAGAGAGAGAGATAGAGGGAGAGAAAGCTAAATCTATTCCTCTTTTCTTTATTAAAGGGAGCAGAGAGTGTATTGATTTAAGGGCACACAAATTAGTTAACGGTTTTATTAACTTCACTTATTGTATACAATAGGTGGCTGGCTATAATGTTGCTGTAGCTAAGATGGCAACATGTTGCCATTTTATATACGTTAATAAAAAGAGAAAGAGAGAGAGGTATTATGTGTGGTATGTTGTTATTGCAACCTGTCGTTAAGTGTTACAGTTTTAATAAGTTTTAAATAAAAAAGTAAACTTTTCAATAAGAGTCGTTGTTGTTTATAAAAAAAATGTGCAACTTGTTGCATAAAATATACGATATTAACGAAATAAAATCAAAAGCAATATGCTTTTACGTTGTTTATACAGTAAAAGAGCAAAACGTAGCTCTTAGTTACTCTCAGAAAAAATTTTTCTTATAAAATGATAGAGCTGGGATTTGGACTAAAAGGTGGCAACATTTCTGTTGCAGTTCGGTACATTTATAAGCCGAAGAAATTCGATTTGACATACAATACTAAGATAAAAAAATAAATTACCATCATAGCTTGAATTATCCTCCATCAGAGGGCATCATCGAGTAAGTGATAGCTGCTTCATTCGTAGTCTTCTGAATAATAAACCATCCTCATGCTATTATATACGATATGTTTCAGGAATAGATATTGGGATGCAAGATTGGGTTTCATCGCCAACGTGAAATATTCAGAACCCATGGTGAAACTTGCTAGTACTCTCCAAGAAAAATGTGTTCAATTCAGCTTTGACAGGAAGTACAGCGCAACTGAATATAAAGCTACATCCATAAAAAAAGCTATCTGCCATAAAATTTCGTCGCCAATCAAGCACTTAGCTTCTATGAGGATGACATAGCGATAGAAAGTCTGGGTATGTTAAATAAGCTAGACAGGGCAGGCAGTCTTTCCTTTATCCCAAGTCATGTGGGAATTAAAGATAGTGCACAAGCACACGAGCAAGCACTCCTTTCTGTGGAATGGGATGAGGATTTTGAAAATATATATTCGAAGAAAAGATAGATAGAAAGAGGCTTGATGGAATCTAAAGTTTTGCAGTCTAATTATAACAATACTATCCAGGAGTATCCTAATAATAGTAGTTAACCTTCTTACCATGTATTGTAAGCTTAGGATAAGTTTCTTAAGATTTGGGATCATTTCAAGCCCAACTGTAGATCCTGTGACAAGGAGACCGAGTGTCTTGAAGTAAAGCATTTGGGAAGGCAAAATCTAACTGCTTATGCCATGCTAGTAAGGTTGGTTTCACTAAAGTTCAGGGCAACAGTATAGGGCGAATGAAATTGTAGTCGCTTTTAAAATGCCTTAGGTTGCTCATCACATCATAGTATCCATTGGCAAGTGGTATTTTCCATTTCTAAATTATCTTTCCCAACCTAATTGTGAAATGTTAAGAAAACTCAAGTAATTTTTTTCTTTTATACGCCTGAAGTAATAATAAGTTAAAGTAAAAACCATTAATTTTCTTAATCAATAATTTTATCAGGTGCGAAAATGATTAATTAAGAACGCACAAACAGAAAAGACTTCAAAGCCTACGGAAATCTAAATTTCCTTTTGCCAATGCCACAGATTAAGCAAATGAGGCGAATAATTCAATCAACAGTAATAATTACCAGCACAGCGAAGAGTAAAGGGAAAGCAAATTAAAGGAAGAATATTTTATTGAAAAAAAAAACTTTGCCTCATGAACATAAACTGTGTAACATATTTTTTGTTAAATTATATAGGAATTGGAAAATTATATTCAGGATATCACACGAATTACCAACCCTGCCGTGGGATTTTAAGGCAATCAATCACTCGTATTGAATTTTTTTTTTTTTTTTGGTAAAAATGTTGTGTAATTTACTTTTCCTTTTCACTTACCCCCTGCAGTCTTTAGCATACATACACTCACAGAAAAAGGCTCCACATACAACGCTGTCTGTGCTGCAGTTTTCTAGGTTATAAATTTTTTATATTCTTTTTAGTCTTCAAACATTCTCAATTGTTACTTTTTCAATTTGATAAAAAAAATCACTGGGAAGGAAGTCCACATACAGTTGCATATGTAGACTTTTTCTTTGAGTGTAGATATGAACAGCATTGCAGACAAATTAAGTTTCATTCACATTATGACACTTCTCTCACCGCACCTGATAAATTTAAATTTTTATTTCCAGCTCAAAACGTTCTAACACCAAAAATACCACAAAGAGGCAAATGTTTGAAATTGCCAACAAAAAAAAAAAAACAAAACTTTTGCTAACTTTTCTTTTAAAAGTTCAAAGTTTAATGAAATAGTGAACAACACACTTAATAGTGTAAATGAAAACTATTCAAAAAATGCTTGTCTGTTGGTGTGTGTATATGTTTTTCTCGAATTTGTCAAAAAACAAAAAAAAAAAAACGTTCCAGACAATTTTTTAAGAAATTCTTGGTGAATTTTAAAAACTCTATGACCTCGCTTAGGCAGCTGGTTAAAGTTTAGCACGAAAAAAAAAGAAAAGAAAAGAAAAGACAGACGGGGAGGAAAATGTCACGAACACACACAGTAAAAACACTCATTTGCCAACCGCTTAAAGCATTTTATTTTTTTATATTTTTCACTCCTCAAATTAAAATTTATTTTCTTAAATTTTCCTCTACTCAGACGTTAGTTACGTACAGAAAATTTATTAATTTTTAGTTTTTATACCTCGCCTGTAAATAGTTTTGAACTGCCCTACCATGTACGACAGTAAAAGTAAGTTTTCTCAGAGCATTTCCCTTAAATGACGATTAACAATATGTCCTGTCTTGATTTTTTTATATCTTCTACCCACTTGATTGGTCATTACAACTCTTCAGTCAGAATTGTGACGTAGTATCTCACACCACCCGTGTTGTCTGTGTTATCCATGAGTCCGAACAACTGATTTTTGCAAAACTTTCATTTCATTTCACTTTCGCAGTTTTAGACATGAGACTGCTGAGAGAAAGTCTCAGAAAGAAGTATTTTTGTATTCATATTTTGATCTTGTTCGAGATGTTTGAACGGAAGTTTGAACCTAATAAGCCTATACACAACCGACTAGACTATGAATTAAGCACATTGTCTTCTGTTTGAAAGATGCCCACAAGTTTCGCCTTGAGCTTGGAATATTTCATTCTGGAACTTAAAACTCATACCCCGTTTCTGGATCCGTTATATACGTTCTTGATCAATCTGTCAGATTGTCAGTTGTTGCCAGATTATTTCAAAAATCTCATTGCAGAGCACTTGCCAAAATCATAAAGTAAAGTGGTCTTGTCCTGAGGACAATTTAGGAAGGAGCTGTCAGCCAATCGATTCCTACGGACACGCAATCCACTAATAAATTTCATATTCAACTTGTCTCCTAGCAAGCTAACAATGGATAGCAAAGCTTTGATGTTCACTGTCACATGTAGGGGTCTTAAGTCTAATAGAGCTTCCAGTGCCGCTGTTGGACAGGTTCCCTGTTATGCCAACACATGTTCGTCTCTAAGCCAATTCCATCTGTTCTATCTGCCCAGACAGTTGCCTTATCTGTAAATATGTAGGTCTGATCATCAGTACATAGTTCTTGGGTAGCATTCCCAAGAAATCTTTTTTAAGATTCTCAATATTCTAACCAAAATCAATCCAAAACCCCCCCCCCCCAAAAATAACTACGAAAGAAATTTTTCTCGATATTATTTCAACTGCAGACAGCAATTATCGGCTAAAAAAAAATCCACTTTAAACAGAAAACGAAAAACGTTTAGAAAATATTCAAAGAAAAGAAGAAAAAAATTGAAAGAAACAGAAGCGCCATCTCACATTCTTGCGTTCAGGCGTTCATTTAGATTAATGGGCCATCATTTAAAATTTGGCAGAGTGCGAGTTGAGTGTGCGGATGTGTTTCTTTCGTTTTTTGTTTTCTCTTTTCCTTGGCGATTGCGATTAATACAATATGTGACAGTGACAGCAACAACAACAACAATATAAAATAAACGAAACGTCATTATAAATTATCATTAAATTGTACATTAAAATGACATTCAACAACAAGATATTTCCGTTTTAGTTTTTGTTTTTCGTTTTTTTTTTAATGCTTTTAACCAGGCCAGGCCAAAGCAATTAACGTAACAGGATTAGAATGCCTGAAGTGTTGCAAGAATTTTGAAGTTTAAGAAATAAAATAAAAACGCCGCAATTTTTTTTTTTTTTTTTTTTTTTTTGTATTCTAATGATGGCGACTTTATAATGCTTTATGGTGCTGATTTACATACAAACATTACAATACGAATGCCTTTTGCGTATTACAGAACCATTTGGTATTAACTTTGTGTACGCACTTCATAAGTTTCTATTAAATTGTCAAGAGATCATAAGAAGTGCCTCATTTAGAAGAGAACAATATTTCTGTTTTATTTCTGGTAAATAAATCACAAACAAAACGAAGGAAATCAAATAAAAGAAACTCACAAGAAAAGTTTTTCATGACGACAATAAAAAAAAAAAGGAAACTTTTTGAAGAAACATGCATAAAAGGTTTGTTCATCAAGCAAAATGAATCTTAATTGTAATTCTGAAATGAACATCGGGAATGAAAAAGTGATGTCTAGTTTCTTAAGGCTTGTATTTTTCTTAAATCACACCGTTAAACAACAGCATGTGTGTTATCTGACATCTATTATCAGTTGACTCCTGAGAAAATTCAAACCATTGGCCTCATTTAGCTTGTGTTTGACAGCCACTGGTTGTCTGATTTCAATACCAAGTGAAAAAAGTATTTTTTTGTGCTCATTAAGCTTGTGTCTTGTGTCTTGTGGAAAAGAAACCGTATGAGAAATCGTTTATCTGCACGCGTATTTAGATTTCTGACAACTCTGTAAATGTAAATGAAATTGACATGCAAAGTTTCTTAAAAATCTGTTGTTCAGAGTCGACTTTAAGCTGTAGTTTCTGCCACTCATTTATAAAATTAACGCACACAACATAAATGGTGTGAGAAACTGGGTTGTAATTCTGACTGAAGAATTGTAATGAGCAATATTCTATGTACATATGTATATACGAGTATGTAAACAATATTTCACCGCAAAACACACCAGACGCCAAATAACAGTCAAAACAGCGAGTGTTTCGTGGCAAATTGATTCGAAGTAAGGCTACAGTCTTTTACCACACAATTTTTTTTTTGTAAATACTTGCGGTATAATTCACATTGAATATCTTTACAAAAGTAAAATAATCCAAGGTTTGATCAAGAAAAAAAACTGAAGTTGAAGATCGCCAACCTCCATATCCTTTACACTTGTTGTAAGCCTACCATTTTCGGGGACATGCACCCAAAATAACAGAGCCTAAGGCACGTAACAGAGCTTAAGGCTGCAGAATACCAATTTTTGTATTGCTATTGTATGAGCGAACAGACCTACTGCTGTTAGTATTCAATAATTTCCAATTGAGTTCATTTTATTGCTGTCAGATTTCACAAAACAAAAGAAAATCAACAGACAACCACTTGTTCCAATAAAAGCCATAAGATTGCTTTATAACCACTTTTCCTCCCGCACACTACACCCCACCGTCCCCCCTCCATCCATTTTTATTACTTTTTTTTATTTCATTTGTGTATTCTTTAATAATCTGGAGCACATATTGTACGGAAAGAAAAAAAATCTGCTTTTAAAACATTTTCCATTTATTTTTTTATGAATTATTATCGTGTTCTTTTTATTGTTGGTTTTGGTTTTTTTCATTTTTTCATTTTTTTCCCTTTTTTTCCTTTTCGACGAATTCCTTTCAAAACCAGTAAAATTTTTATTGAAAAATAAAAAAAAAATTATTCTCTTTGAAATTCTTTTTCTTTCCTTTCTCCTCCCCCGTAAATTTTTTATGACAATGGTGGCGTTGGTGGCATTGGTTGGTGATGGTGATGGTGACTGTGACGGATATGGTGCGCATCTATGTAGTGACTCTTACTAATTTGTCACTAAATGTTAATTAAAATGTGTTTAAAATGTTTTTCATTTTATTTATATTGTGCGGCGAAAAGCAGTGACAAATTAAAAACAATGTTAAAAACACATGGCTTTTTACACATTTTGACAAGCAAAAAACCAACAAGTGAGTGGAAAAACAAAACAAAACAAAAAAAAAAAAATACAGAAAACCAACAAAAATAAACAAAAAGATACGACAAGAGCAGCTGTAGCTGTAACCACAGCAGTAGTTATAACGGGTACAGTGGAGCAACTAAGAGGAAATGTGAAAAAATGCAGGAGTTTTTTGCGTTTGAGCAAATAGCTATTGAAGTGCTTAATTATTCATTATGACGTAACCACTTTATTAGTCCTGAGCTGAAAATTTTGGAGAAGGTTAGGTGAGTAACCGCCTGTTTGAATGCAGCTTGAGCATAAATACGGGGCAGGTGATAGCTTCAACTTGTCACCGTTTTGGGGTTATATGAAGTGAATCTTGGACCCAACGATTGCTGGCACTTCCTGGTACCAACTCTGTATTGCAAATTATTATGGAAGTATTTTAAATTTTTCATTCAATTTTTCTACAATTTAACTGACAACTTATCTGACAATTTGTTTGACAATTGTGTACGTAGAACTCAGTTTTCTCCTAGAGCATATACAAACGTTCATTTTGCGTAAGCATTTGTATGAAGTTTATAAATATTCGATGCATCGAATAGAAAATATTGATATGCTGTAAGTAACATCATGGCAACCCTATTATTCTAGGATATCTTGCAGTAGATCAGTCAGTTGCTTAATTAGACTGGAACAAGGCAAACGAAAGAATCAAATGACAGCCGCTATGCTTCTTAATGTAATGAATTGCATATATTTGCCAACTCTATACCACTGTGCTCAGGTTGATAACAACATACATTGTGTAATTATTTTTTGTGGCATTACCTTCTACTTTGTTTACAATGTTGGCTGTTGTTATTGCTCCTTATTTGTTTATTTGTTAAACATTTTTCAGCATGAATAAACCGTATGAAGAAATGACGGCATGATTGAGTGTGTGAGGGAGTGCGTGAATGAGTGAACGACAGACTAAATGAATGAAAGCAATTTATGATGCATCAATTGGCGCCAACATCGTTTATCGCTTCATGCGACATATAAAGAGAAAAAGAAAAAAAAAAGATGAAAAGCTGTAGTGACAGCTTTTGGCAGAGTGGAAATATTGTTAAAAAAAGGAAAAAATTTATAAATTAAAATCAAAATACACAAACAAAAACAAAAACACAAAAAGGGAAAGAAAATATTTTTCAAAAAGCCATCAATTTTGACAGGCACATTAAGGCAATTATTTGGCGAACAAGATAAGCAACGGCATCAGCAACAACAAATTTATCGTTTATACGACAGGTTTACTAAATGGTTACAGGAAAATAAAAAAAACAATAAAATTTAATAAAAAAGAAAGCACAAGAAATTTAACATGGCAGAGGAATAGTGACAAATTGAATGCAGATTAAATAATAAAAATAAAATGGAAAGAAACTGAAATACAGAAAGGAAATGTAAGGATTTACGTAGGATTACCTGAGTGAATATAAAATGAAAACGAACATTATGGATAGGCTGCGAAACTTCGAGTAACATTCGAAGTGAATAACATTATACACAACACAGTAATCTAACACATTTTCATAGAAGACGTTCGTTCTTTGCAGGTAGAAACAGTTGGCAACCCTATCAGTCTGGAAACAGCTACAGCAGCCAAATCCCATGATATTTTATATTTAAAAAAGCTTTTATCTTCTTCAAATGCTGTTTAATAGACAATCAATTTGCAAATTAAATACTGTGTGACAATTTTCCTTATTTTTTATTTTCATTTCTTTCTTGTTGTGACAGTCAATTATGAAAATCATGAAATGAAATTTTAATGCTCAGCTTAAGGTTTCCTTTCAATACAAGATAAATTAAACAATACACTACCGTAGGTATATTCAGTTTTAATAAGGCAACACACTACCTACAAAACTATGGCGATTTCGAACATAAAGTAGAAATCGACTTACAAGAAAGACAGTAGCGCTGCTGCAGTTGACTTTCCTTACATCAAAATCATTGGTTTTGGAAGAGTCGATTTGGGAAGCATTTACGAACGACTGTAACTATGATCATGGGTTTAAAAAAGCGTCGCTGAATTATCAGACCTCAGTTAATGGCAGCATTGGATCGAAGAAGGACGCAAAATTTAGACTTTAGGGACATGAGCCTTAAATTCTCCTTGTTCACCAGACTAACGTAAAATGATCATCCACCAGGCCGAAATTATTAAATTTGACTCCCATAGTGGAGGCTGATTATAAACAAACCAAAGAATTCTCTCAAAGAACATCCCATAACCCCTATGGCTTACTCTAACCGTCTTACCTGTCCTTATATGTGGATTTATACGTTTTTATCAAGTCATTTACCTTAACAATATTGCACACACACACATACACAGTTTCTTTTGATATCACTTTTCTTTTATATTCAACTCATGCACTCCTTTGTCGGATTCGTTCATTCATTCAGTCATTCAGTCATTTGGTTTGACTTTCAAAACGGCAACCAATTTTAATAAATTAGTTTGTTAAACAATTTTCATGCTGGCGCGCTTATACATTCGCACGTTTAGCAATCGTTTAAGCCAACCGCCAAATACCAAAATAGCGGATAATGAACATGAATAAGCGACACATGCCCCCGAAACATCATGCCACCACAGATGACAGACAAGCAGCGCAAACAGCACTTTATGCCACACAATACAGAAAACCGTACAACAAATGAAATCAAAATGAACAGACAGTGGCAGAACGGGCAATACAAAATGATTTTAAACCCAAAAAAGAAAAAAAAAAAGAAAAAGGAATACAAAATAAAAAGAAGAAATTGAACGACAAGTGAATTGGACGACTGACTGGTTGGTTGGTTACTTGGTTGTTTGGCCGGTTGATTGGTTCAGTCAGCGGCACGTTTGTTGTCTTCAAATTGTTTTGCATGTTAAACGATGGCGAAAAAAAAAAATTTTTTTTTGTTTTGTTGTTGTTGCTGTTGCTGTTGCTGTTTATTTATCCAACTATTCAACCGTGCAACAATTCATTAATTTATTCATTTATTAATGCCTCAGAAAATTATTGGTTGATGGTTTCACAATATAACGACTTAAACACCGCAAAAGACACACACATCAGCTAAATGGGATGACTTTTAAATTTTAGTTTCTCTCTGTGAAATTACTTACAAATCTGCTGCTGTATGCTGAGGATTTTCTTCAAGAAATTAAAACCAAAAATTTGAAATATCAGGCTACTTAAGGTACGAATTCTCATAAATCTGTCATTCGGAGTTGACTTTAAACTAGAAGTCAAGGGATAAAAAAATAGCACACGCACAACATAAGTGTTATAAAAGCTAGACGTAATCCTGGCTGAAGGATTGTAATGAACAATTGGTCAGACATAAAAAAAGAAATATGAAAAAATATTTTTCGGCGACTTCCTCTCGCAGATTTCTGGCAAAAACTCTGAGAGTAAATAAAATTGCCATGAAAAGTTTCTCAAAAAAATCTGTCGTTCGGAGTCGATTTAAACTGTAGGTCCCGCACTATGTATAAAATTAGCACACACAACATAAGTGGTGTGAGAAAGCTAGGCCGTAATCCTGACTGAAGGGTTGTAATGGCCAATTATGTATGTATGTATGTATGAGATCCTCTGCCCTACAACCCTAGCGAAATATCATTTCCTCAATAGATTAACTTCCCAACTATTTCTGCTTACATATCTGGAGCTAAGAACAGTACAATAATCCACTGTGTTTTGTACTTCTTTGCATAACCCAAAGAAGCCAATGATAGTCTCGTAACATCTATTGAAATTGTACTTTATGGGTTATGATACGCCAAAAATTCATATAAGAACACTCAACTGCATCCTACTCATGCTTAAGATTAGTTACCCAACTGTGTTATTAGGTGTGCTTAGCAGCCTTCTACACTTCCTAACCAAATGCGATTTAAAAGCATGGCTTCTCAAGGCCTTAATTACTGTCAAAAACATAACATTTCGTTGGAAGACTTTGTGATTGCCTGCCTCCCATTTGGACTCGAAAATGAAAATAGCCCAGCTGAAGCTAAACACTGTTCACTATCGTGTATTATTACCACTGGAAGTATCACAGAACTGAAGTCACCATAGTCTAGCAGCTATTATGTTGGCTTATTAAACTTGTGGCGAAGCTCCAGGTCAGAAAAATGAAAATTCATTTCTTCGGCGGATTCCTCCCAGCAGATTTCTGGCAAAAACTCTGAGAGTAAATAAAATTGTCATGAAAATTTTCTCAAAAATCTGTCATTCAGATTCATTGACTGACTAAAGAGTTGTAATGGCCAATTGAAGATGTATCTTGACATGGATCTAAACAGCGACTTCAAATTGTAATCGAAATCGTACTAATTTTGAAAATGTATACGTTTGTTGTAAACAGGGAATTCCTCTCTAAAGATACATTATTTAAAAAAAACAACAATAAGTAAAAAAGAAATAAAAAAAAAGAAATTAAAAATACTTTTCATTTTAATGCCTGCTTCATCTTATGTCACCTTTTATTACTTGCAGGCAACAATAATTCCTTTATCACATCATGATTTGACAATCAATCGAAATAATTTAATGCCTGTTTTGAGAAACTTCTGACAGATTTTTCAGTTCACAATCAAATTTTCATGGCATTTTTATGGCATCTTTACCGAGCTTGTCATGGCAATAAACAAAACTTAATCCACAAACCAAGTCAAATTGTTTTAATATTCAAAACCACTAAACTTTTCATAATTCATTTTCGTTTTCAGTTTCATTTCATATTATACACCGTCCAACATCAACAACAAAAAATACACGACAATACGTATATAAAACGTCAAAATAAACCATCATTCAAAAATAATACGTTAATATACTGTGTAGTATCGGCTTATCAAGCCCAACAGAAAGCATGAACTGAATATTAAAAGATAAAAACAAAAACAAAAACAATAAAAGGCATACAAAAAAAAATTTATTCAAATTTATTACAACAAAATTTACGACAATTAAACATGCAAAAGGTTAATTGTTGTTGCTTTTGTTGTCGTTTATTATAGCCAAACAATTGCGGTGAATTACTGGTTAATTTTATTGTAATTGACACACAGTGAATGATCACCATTTCATTAATTGTATTCCTTTCTCCCTCTCTATCTCTCTCTCTCTCTCTCTGTCTTTTATCTTCTTTTATGTTTCATAAACAATTAATTGTTTAAAGCAAACAAATAAAAGAATGAATTTGTATTTATTAATCGTATGAAAATGAAAACAAAGCTTCTTTTTATACCATCAAACTATCAAGTCCATCCATGTTTTGTTTTGTAAACAAAATTTATTTCAAAAATTAATTCTTCTTCTTCTTCATTTATTGCAATACAATTATTGGCAATTGTTTATTGTTAAATCGTCTATTATAGACAATTAAAATAACAACAACAACAACAAGAAATTATTTCTATAAATGAACAGATGTTTCTACCACCACCACGCACTTATTGAAATAAATTTAAATTTGACAGTAAAACCTACTTAGAATGGCAAGCAATAGTTCAACAAATTTTTAAAGTAAAGTGTAGAGTCTTCCTTCGACTATTGAGGGCGGCCATATTATTTACATACTTTATTGCTCATTACAATCCCTAGCTTCTCCAAATGAGAGGCATACAATCATACAGTCTTCCAACGAAATGTAATGCTCTTCAGACGGAAATCTGAGAGGTCCTTAAAGCCGCAATTTATATGGGTAATCAAGCAGTACTTAATGCCTTGAGAGGACATACTTTTAAATCGCATTTCGTTTAAAAGTGTGAAAGGAGGCTAAGCGTCCTTAGTCAATTCACTTACTACTCATGAATACAGATGTCGATCGGATGGCAAAAACTCAGTACTACTGTTGGAAAACTAATCTTAAATATGAGTGAGATGAGTTGAGCACATCCCATATTATGCACAGAGTTAATAGATGATACAAGGATATTCCTAGTTTCTCTGGCTTATTTAACGAAGCAGAAGCAACAGTGGATTTGAGTGTTATTATATGAATTTTTGGCGTATCACAACCCATCAAGCACAGTTTCAATAGATGATACAAGACTATCATTGGCTTCTTTAGGTTATGCAAAGAAGTAGAAGACACAGTGGATGTATTGTACTGTTATTATCTGCAGATATGTTAACAGAAGTAGTTGGGTAGTTAATCTATTGAGGAAATGATATGTCGCAAGGGTTGTAAGGCTGAGGATCTTATACATAAATACATACATACATACATAATTGGTCATTACAATACTTCAGCTAGGATTACGATCTATCATCTCACAGCACTTAAGTTGTGTGAGTTATTTTTATCCATGGACCTATAGTTTATAAACTTTTGAGAAACTTTTCGAGGCAATTTCTTTTTATTTTTCCTCAGAATTTTTGCCAGCAACCTGTTGAGAAGATATTTGCTTGTTTGGAGATGTCTGACCTGGGCTTTGAACCGGCCTCATGTCTTATAAGCCAACACATTACCTACAAGACTACGGCGTTTTCCAAAAACGATATCTTATTGAAATCCTATGTCATTGGCAACTAAGTATATCCATACAGACAAAGAAAATTCAATTTTCAAAAGTCACTTCATCGCTGGCATACTCCGTATGCCTCCCTAATCCATTGAGCACGATCGTGCTGTAAGCTTTCTTCAAAGGTATCAAGTCAATCGGATCAGGTGCCTGTATATGTTTATTCCAATGTGATTAGACTGATTTAAGAGTGTTTTAAGCCAGCTATTATGCTAATCATTAGAGCTATTACTGTAAGTGTTTATCTTAGTAAATTAGCGTATTTGCGCGCGTTTTTATTTTCAATTAATTTTAAAAGGCTTTTGATTTCATTGTCTATTGAAAAACAAGAAATAAAGAGAAAAAAAAACAAAAAAAAAAGAAATCTCATCGAAATCATAATCAAACAAATTAACAAGACGTTCAATTAGAATTGTTTTTAAAAGCCAAAATGAAAACGCCAGCACCAATGGCACAGAAGGTGGTCGTAGTAATTGAAAAATAATGTTTTCTTATGACGGGATTACATTTTTGTTGTATTTTTTTCTTCCTTTTTTTTTTCATTTTTAATTTAATTTTGTCGCTTTAATGTTTAAAAGACAACAAAAAAAAATTTTTTTTTTGTCTTTTTAATTGTAAAATGATGTTGAAAAAATTAAGAAAAAAAATTTTTTTTTAATTAGAAACTGAAGAAGACAAAAAACATTGTTAATTGGCATGTGGGTGGGTCTAGTCGAGTGTAAGTTGTTATGAACATTTTCGGAATGAAACGTTTAAAAATCTGTGCAAATAATTCAATGATTTTTCTTTACCGTCTTTTGTCTTTACAAGATTCAATCAATACTTGAATGGATTTCTGTTGATTGTGTTCCATTTTCACGGGATTTTTCAAGTTAATAATTAGTAGTGCTTCACAGAAAAGCAAAAAAAAAACAAAAGAAATGTTATTGACTTGTCTGTTGAGCTATTTTTCTATAAAATTTTTAGCAACAATATTACGCCTATTTGGCTTGGAATAACGTCATTAAACAGAATAGCCATTGTTAAGCCATGAACGTTAAGTTAAAAGTTTTCTTAAGAACTGTACATAATTAAAATTTAAAATTAAAACCATTTTATCTCTTATATTAAGGGAGTTAAAAATTAATGAAAATCTCTTACTAACGGACTGTTATTAAAACCTCTATTAAATTGTCTCTGAAGCCAAGGGCGGGATTACAACAAAGAGATTCATTTTCGTTTCATATTAATAATGCACTGCAATGGCACATGCAAACAAAACAAATTTTTTTTTTTTTTAATCTCCTCTCTGTTTTTTTGTTTCCAGAAAATTAAATTTTATATCCAGACCAAAAACAATACTGCCCACTATGAGGTTAGGTTAGATTGTATGCTTGATGCAATCAACACATCAGACTGCTTTCCTCCTACAAGGATGAATACGAACATTTGAATACAGTTTCGCAAGGAGTGCAGAGGTTATGGACAAAACACTTCTCTACTCTACATCAAGGCAATAACAATACCAATTCTGCCTTTAGAGAAGATGATGAATCAAATCCAATCAATGATGACGCTGACGGATACTCCATCGTCTAGCCATGAAATGAAAACAAACGCGATAATGTAACTTCAAAACAACAATGCTGCTGATCCTAATCGCCTGTCCGTTGAATTGTTTAAGATTGTAACCTCAGATCTTCTGTCTTGTTCTGAAACAGAGGGACTTCGTGATATGTGCCAGAATATAAGGCTTCTTCCTGTCGCATTAAAGATTCTTACAAGCGTATTGTGTTAACGACTGAAACTGCCACTTGTCAAAACACTGATTACACCATATCACTGTAAGTACAGAACTATTTAGTCTACCAGTAACCCGGTCTTTACATTACGTCATTAGTCCTGGAGAAGACCCTAAAAATAGTATTTTTTTTTTTTATTGACTATAAGGCTGCCTTCGTGTTTTTGCCACTCTGACTGATAAGGCTGTGCAACTCCTGCGCTTTCGTCAAAGTACGAAGGAATCTCTCCGAACCTTTTAATACCGTACAAGGCTTTAGACAAGACAACTCCCCTTATTATGGCACCTTAATGTATGTGAATTTAGCTACGAAAGTTGTATTATTTTTTTCACAGTGAATGTGTAAACGAAAGCTTGTGTTTCAACTCCTGGTTCAGACATTTAGAACAAAACGAAATTTTGAAAAACGTTCACAATATTATTCACTTCTTGCATTTCATTTTAAATTTTTATTCGTATTTATTCGTTAACATATACAATCTTTACACATTCTTTTTGATTTGAATTCAATTTCCAGATCATGTCAAAACAAATTCTTTACATACCATTTGTGCTCTTACCATGGCACACAACATTGACATAAACATGTCATGTCATGGCATAATAACATAAATTTCATGAATTGTATTGCAATTGATGGAAATCAATTTCGTAAAACATTTTCCATATTTTCCACATTTTTGCATATTTTCGCACACACAACAATCCCTGTTTCAACCAGAAAATTTTTACATCTGCTTTACACATGTCATGTGCATGAGTTGTTGCAGGAGGTGTGATTGTGAAAAGTTTGTTGAAAGTTCTTTCAACTTGAAATTGATTGAAACACTTGTAACAACAACAAAAATTCCACAAACAAAATTCTTTCGAATTTATCTCTTGGTAGTGAATGCATCATGAGCATCGTTCAATTAACACGTAATCTTCAAAATAAAGAACCCTATTGGACGGTGGAGATAAGAAATAAAATGAAATGAAAGCCAAACTTACCCCGCTGATGATGGCTAGTTCAGGCAATTAGTAACACAACACACATTTGAACACAAGGGATTCATTCTTTCAACAGTTGATATTTGAAAAACTATTGTAGTAGAAAAGCTTCTTACAATAAAGTGTGACACAAACCTGCAAAGAGAAATTTAAAAAAAAATGTTCAGAACTATGCGGTCTTTATAAAAAATACAGTTTTCCTAGAAATTTTAATAAATTCTTTGCCTATATCCTATCAACAACAACAACACAAAAAATAAAAAAAAAAATAAAAAAAAAATAAAAATTGTTTTGTCCTCCACTGTAAGTCTTTCATTGGATGCATAACAATTGATTGTGCAATATTGACACCCAAACACTAACGAATATCATCAATACCTCTCATGTCACATCGAATGACTTGCCAGCATGTGGGTGCAGATTTATCACACTTCACTTTCATGTGCATACATTCACATAATCACACACAACCACACTCAGACACATATGCAAATGCAAATACAAATGCATAAGAAGTAATGAAATACCACAATAGATCATTAGGGCGACAACATGAGTGTGACATTTAACTTCACATCATTGACAATCGATCATAATGTCACCCATTGGAGGAAGTACTTCCCTAATGTAGTTGTACATTACAAAGGAATTGTAGCATGAGTGAGTGAGAAAGTGAGTGAACATGAACGTGTGCAAATGTGTGGCAAGAATAGTTTGTGGTTTGTCGTCTCATATCGGTTTGTCGCAGTGACTATCTGTCTGCAGTTTATTGACAGCTCCACTATGCAGTATCATTTCCTTTGTTTAACCGAATGACAAGCAGCAGTTGAAGAACAATTTCTGTCAAAAGACATTTTCTTCGACAATTTTTGGGAAATGAAGTGCAAAATGTTTTTTGCTCTCTCTCTCTCTCTCTTCTCTAGTATTTCAAGGGAGAGCACAGTGGCATGCAAGACAGCAAGGCTTTTAAAACTTCTCATAGGCAAAAAAAAAGAGAAGAAAAATGCTGAAGCTATTTAGAGATTAAGAAGAGAGGTTGATGACGTTAACATCGTGAAACTTGTGTGTTGGTTTTTACTTTCTTGCTCTATTGTTTCCACTTTTTATCTCACACAAATCACATTCTCTCTTACAACTATTTATCAAACTTTACATTTTTTTCTTTCCTTTTTTCATTTTTGTTTAAGCTGTGGAATACATTTCATTGTCAAATACTTACGACTTGCAAGTCAAGTGCAGTTGAGTTGCTTTGGCTTTTGAATTCTTCTTACAGATTTTTTTTTCTTCTTTCATAATAAACTACAAATGTAATCAATTTGTTGTCTTAGAATGCTTGTTATATGGCCAAATAAAAAAATTTAAGAATTTCCAAAAATTTAAGAAAATTAAATCAGATACGACTGATAATACACTCTACACTTATTGTTCTCATTAGCATACTATTGACTAGTTTGTCCCTGTACATGAGAGGCTTTACGTATCTTCTAAAAAAAAATAACAATCGATTGAGATCTGGTCGCATAGTTGTGACAGCCCATATACCAAATACCGTAATTAATTGTTTATCAAACTAGCCTGTCAATAGCGCTCATGGCATTGCGAGCCGTGTACCTAGTAACATCGTATTCTTCTAACCACATGTTAAGTCAGACCAATTTTACCGTTTCGATCAAATGAAGGTTAGTAACCACAGCACAGTATTTTGCTCTGTCAACTGTAAAAATTTTGCTTGAAGCAGTAAGGACCAATGTTGTTCGCTATTCATAAACTCACCAAACTGTGCACTTTTCACAATGCATTTGTAGCTTTTGAACTATTCTCTGCCTGCTTTTGACACCAAATTCGGCAATTTTGTTTGTTGACATACCTGTCGTATTGTTATACCTAAAGTAGAGTGCCTATAAAATCTGTTATCGAATTACTTTCCAAACTAATCGATTATTCATGTTTTTTGTCCTTTTCCTTGCTGTGATTTCTGTCGTTTTTTTTTTCTTTTTTGTTTCTTTATACAGATGACTTGGTTTTTCATGTTGCTGTTGTTGTTATTGTTGTTATTGTTATTGTTATTGTTGTTGTTCTATTGTTTGTTCAACACAGTGTATCTCTTAAATAACAAGCACACACAGAAAGAGCGATAGTGGGGCATCTATGAACTGATGACAGAATTTGCAAAAATTCTTCTTCTTGCTATTATTGTTGTTCATATTAGCAACAACAACAACAATTAAGGAGTTGTTATTTGTGTTGTCATTATTTGCACATTTTTTTTTTTTTTTTGTTTTTGCGTACACATATGCATGCAAACATTTATTCGCCATTCATATGGCTTTTGTTCAACCGTTCACCCCATTGATTCATTTTGGAATGTTTGTCTATTGACACACACACACACATGCACATACACACGCACATTCTCATATACTCGCTCTTTTACTCACTCACAAATACAAATTTGTTTCGTTTCTTACTTTTTTTTCCTTGTTTTGCTACTGTTGTTGGCATTTGTATCGTCAACAATTTTTTTTTCTTTCATGCATGCATTTTGCATGAGTACGTGAGGGAAGTGTGTGTAGATGAGGGCAACTATTGTAAATATTTATGCGTTCGTTTACATTTTCTTCTTTTTTTTTCTTCTAGAGTACGTGTGTGTACGTGTGTGTTTAACAGGATACAACCTTAATACGCTTAAGTGACACGCACAAATACAAACAATTTTTATATTCATGACAAAATTCTTCTCGTCTCTCACTCTCTCACTCTCTCACTCACTCTCTCTCTGTGTGTGTGAGCGTGCAAGACAGTGTATGTTTATAGAATTATGTATGTACGGTACATTTGTATGTATGCGTGTGTGGCATATTTTTTCTCGGCAAATAGTGTGTTCAATAAGCAAAATACAACCCAACTGGCATACTCCGTTTTTTTTTTTTTTTTGCATTCTCATGTAAAATTTATTTTCTTCTATCCCCTCTTATACATGATGATGTAAAAAATTTAATAAAGCAAAAAATAAAGCAAAATAATGCATAATAAAATATTAAGGGACAGTTTTTTAAGAGACAACTTCATAAGCTTTATTTGTTGTTTTATTAGTCAGCGGGAGTGAGTGAAAAGAAAGTGTCACTTATTTTAAGGATACCCAAAATGTACGCCATTTTCTTTAGAAATTATAGGAAATGGTCCTGATTTAAACAAAAAAAAAAATAATGTTTCTGATACGTTTTTGTGATTAAAAAAAAAAAAATGCTCTTGAGTACAATCGCTTTGTGTTAACCGTATGACTTAATAAGAAATTAATCGTTAACCAATACGATCTATCTACAGGGCCCTACAAACTAAAACATACATTGCCTTGAAAATTTAATGAAAAGATTTGTAACACATTCTCGATTCCTAATGTAATTAACTCACCATACAAGGCATTTTGTGGTTCCGATAAAACCACATAAATCACTTAATCGATCAGTCTGTTTACTTAAACGATCAGTTTCAAGCGAAATTCCAAAGGAGACTTAACTAATCGCTTCACCAGATAGATCTACTCATTTTGCCACTCTATCTCTTATCAGCTTATTTGAAATTTCATTGTTTCCATACGGCCCTACTCCATATGCGATAAAGAGCCTTGTGAAGGCCCTACTTCAGACTTAAAGCCATTTCGAGCGGTGACCTCTTGTAATCTATTCCCAGACCAGGCCTTCAGTCCTGTAGCGCAAGCCTATATATCGCTATATAACAGAGTAAAGTCAGAAAAAGTGCTCAACGATCTCAGGCTCTCTCACATGACTACACTTCCTGTAGGACAAATGATGACTGTGTTCCATAAACACGTACTCGCCCTCTGACATGAAAACCTCATTCTGGAGGATATTTTTCTTGCCGATCACGCTAATATATACAAACATATACATATACATACATCCATAATTGGTCCTTTCAAATTCTTAAGTTAGTTAAGATTGTGATTTAGCTTCTCTCACCTCTAATGTTATGTGAGTTAATTTTATACAGGAGTAGCAGGACCTACTTTGAGCGACAGATTTTTGAGAAATTTTTCATGGTAATTTTTTTTATTTACTCTCACAGTTTTTGCCAGAAGACTGCTGAGATGAAAAGCCGAGAGAAGTGTTTTTTTATTTTCGTGGACTCATGTCTAACACTACCACAACACACTACCTACTTACTAGACTACGGCTACCAAAACAATCTAGCAATAAAAAAAATTGCTCCATAGGCCTATTAATTAAATTTTTAATTTAAAATGCTTCTATAATGTTGCAACAGTTTCGTCCTACTGTATTTTAAAAAAGTTAAAATAAAAATTAGAAACAATTTATTAAATGTCCCGCGAAATAAAACATGACTCCTGTCAAGCAAACTAATAAACAATCCAGCCTGCTGCCATAACCTTAATCACTGTAAGCCAAAGGCTAACAAATGTTTCAGTCTCTAAGCACTCGAATGTTTTTTTTTTTTTAATCCCAAACCAAATCCAATCAAAATGTAACACGATGAAAAATATTTCATAATAAATTTGAATTAAAAAAAATTAATTCAATAACAAGAACAACAGCAACATCATACTGCAACAATAATAAAAAATAGCACACCCAAATAACAACAACAACAACAACAAATAATCGCAGCAATTTTCCTTTAAAAAAAAAAAAAAAATTATCACTTAATGACTAGGCAACAATTTCCATTACAACGCGCACATTTAAACACGATTAAAATAAATTTTATTTGAAAAGCAAAAGAAAAAAAATTAGAAGAAAAAAAAAATGATTTATAAACGGACAGACAGACGTGTTTGCATAGAAAATATACAAAACTTTGAAAAAGAAACAGAAAATGAAAATGAAAATGAAAATGAAAAAAAATCGAAATCAAAATCGAATTGCAAATAAAATTTAACTCGACAAGATATTTTGACAGATTTTTTGCTATTAAAAGTCCGTTAAAGAACACAAGCAAACAAAATTGTTGTGTTGTTTTTTTTCTTTTTTTCCATTATTTTTGAAATCACAAAAAGGTGGAGCACTTAAGTATCGATTAACGGCGCAGCTAAAATGTAAATGATTGATCACGGCCGATTTAAACGATAGCCTAGAAATTTATGGCCGAGAAATTCAATTTTGGGGAGGGATTGTCACTTGCAATGCAATATGTGATGTGACATAAAATAAATGAGTTTTTAGTTAATAACAGTAATAATAACGGGTTACGCGTTTAGAGGTTGAAAAACCAAAGCTAACAGATTTCTAGCAAAAACTCTGAGAGTAAATAAAAATTACTACGAAAAACTTCTCAAAAATCTATTGTTCGGAATCGACTTTAAACTGTAGGTCATGCCACTCATGTATAAAATTAATACACACAGCATAAGTGGTGGGAAAAGCTAGCTGAAGGAATCAATTATGAACGTATGTCTGTATATATTAGCGTGATTGTCAAAAATAAAATAGCCTTCAAAATGAAGTTTCCATATCTGAGAACGAGAACCGGTTAATGGAACATAGGCATCACTTTTCTCTCAGAAAGTGTTGTCGTGTGAGAGAGCCTGAAATCGTTGAGCACTTTCTCTGTCTCTAATCTGTTGTACAGCGGTACATAACTTCGGGGCAAACTTCCTTCAATAGCAGTAGTGATAAGAATATGCTAAGATTATGCTCCTGGAAACATTCATCACAGGCTTTGATTCACAGTTGAAAAAATATTCTACTTCTCCACCACTTCATCCTTTTCAATTTCTTTACTCACCCTGTATTAACTTTGTATGTATGTATGTAATCCGGAAACGAAATACTTTGTATTTTGTGGACTATTTTGTGGATTTTGTAATGGGAACAGAAGGAGGTTTTGGTCCCAGAATGTAATATTCCGAGCAGTTAGGGAATCTCGTGGATAGTCTGTGTTTCGAGGGATGTGCTCAATTAATCTTGGATAGAAAGCACAAAAGCCCAGACATAGCAGTACTATCTGACGGTCACGCCGCCAAAGAGTAATCAAAAATGACCTGAAAAAGATTAACTGCAGCAACAAGTCCAGACGCAATCATTTAACTGATCATCAATTGTATGTCATGCATACATAACTACCAAGGCAAGGCAAGTGTGCAAGTAAATTCAAATTATGTTTACCGTTAACCATCAAACTTTAACTGGAAAATATTTTTCAATTTTAAATTATACAAAAACAAAAACAAAAAATAATAATTTTCTGTTTTTCAAACAATCGAGGCAATTTACATACATTCTGCCGGATTGCTTTGCTGTTACGCTTAGCTTATAGTGATGAAATCCAACAGTTTTGCTTAACACACTTTAGGCAAAAACAAAAAAAAAATTGTTTTAAAGTGTTAAGACGGCAGGTTAATTAAAATCTTATAAAAGAAAAAATATTTTCCATAAAAAAAAAAGAAAAAAAGAATTAACGTATAAAAAATTTTTAAACAGAATTTTGTATCAAAAGACTTGATTTATTTGCAAATAAATCGATATTTTTACACTTGTGCGTAAAGCTGTTGTAAAGCAGACAGTGGGACGAAAGCTAGCAGGTCTTTCTCAAAAATCTGTCGTACGGTGTCGACATTAAACTGTAGGTTAACCAGCACTCATGGATAAAATTAGCTCATACAACATAGGTGGTGTGAGAAATAAGGTTGTAAACCTGACTGAAGGATTATGATAATGGCCAATTAAATTAAGTGGTGGCCTCTCTTCCCCAGAAATAAAAAACAACGTGTTGTTAAAACAACGTGTTGAAAACTATTTTCTCTTCTCCTATATTCGAACGTGGGATACTTGTAATCTGCACTGTAATTTGCAAGCACTGGAAATAATACGTCACATCACCTCTGTTATATTGGATTGTGTTGTTTGTATCAATCGTTTTGGTTAGCCTATCAGCACTGTACTTTACATAGTTCAAACAGTTGCTTCATACATCTTAAAACACAATCACCATTCACATCTAGAACTGATTTAAAAATGTTTATGAAGGAATTTTCACTCAAATATGCGCACATTTGTTGATCATATGATGTCCATGACCATGTCCTGCATCCATATGGCCAGGCAATACTGTTCTGTATATACACATACATCCACACATAGTTAGTTATTATAACGCTTCAGTCAGGATTATAACTTAGCTTGTCACAACACTAATGTTGTGTTTCTTATCCTTTATCTGTAATCGGCGGGAACTACAGTTTAAAGTAGACTCCGAACGACAGATTTTTAAGAAACTTTTCATGACAGTTTTTATTTATTTTCAGATTTTTTACAAGAAACCTGGGAGGAACTCGCCTAAGAAATATTTTTTTCAGATTTCGTTTTGTTAGAGATGACTGACCTGGGGTTTGAAACGTGGTCTCATGTCTAACACACTACCTACTAGACTGCCGCTACTACACACTCAATTTGCCTTATGTGAGCACTAATTTCGAAGTCGAAGTTCAACTGTAGGCCCCCTCATTGGGTGCTGTTTGGAGTTATCAGATTGTTACAATGGGCCATATGGCCTTCGAGTAAAATTTATCTAAAATTTCGTTTTGCCATAAGTACGCTAACCCTTTACAGATAACTGTGTACACAAATATTTGCTTGTATGCGGTTACCAGCCTTTAGATGGACATCCGATATACCTTCGAACTTGTAAACTCCGATACGGATAGTATTGGATCGTTGCCATTTTTATAATTTTTGTTCCGCCTACAACAGTCTGTGTTGCATGTTTGATTCCTGACTATGGTCAGGAGAAACCTGTTCGCACCTACATTATCGTTAATTAAATCGTTTCAGACAAGGTTGAATGTCATCATAGCTATCACCATAGCTATCACCATAGCGATCTCTTTGACTAACTAAATTCGTAGATTTCCTTTTATTGGATTAATGAACTGTACTATGCTGTTGATTGCCTTAAAATTTTCTTTAAATTGTCCCACTGTTCGTTGCAGATGTTAAGACATAAAATAAGATTAAATACTGTACTGAGAAGTGTGTGAATAGAACCTGTTATCTGATCATGATATTTAACCTGGCATCAACGTAATGCAGGTTAAAAGAGAATAAAAAATAAAAAAGGCTGAATAAATGGAAAAATGTGTGTTAAATTAACCTCTGAGAAGAATTTCAAAATTAATTTTGATTAAATCAAGCATCTTAATAACAAAACACAACAACAACAATAACTACAACAACAACAAGAATGAGAAATAAACAAAATAAAGAAAAAACAAAATTTCAATCATAAAAATTCCAAAGTATCAGCAATTTGAGTATGAAATTATTTGACATAAAATCTCTCAAATAAAAATAATTTTTTGTTGTTATTTTAAATTAAAAAAATAAATAAATAAATAAATAAAACATAAAAATATGTACGACGTGTATGTTTATTTTACAACTACTTTGAAGAAGTAAAAACCCAGCAAAATATCGTAACAAAATCTTCACAAAAAAAAAAAAAAAAAAAAAAAAAAAAAAAAAAAAAATCTGTTTGGGAATGCAAATTTTTTGACAAAACAAAATACCGCTCAACGTGATTAATTTCTGTTTAACAAATCAAGCGAAATCCGTTCTTTTTTCTCTTAAAAATTTTCAAAATGAAATGCTTTTCAAAACATTTCAACGGAATTTGCTGTTCTTTTCAAAATCTGCTTAAAATACTTGGAACAATATCGCGTTATACAAAGCAAAGTAAAAAGAAGCTGTTTGTTCAAGTTAAATTGACACTTTCCTTCTTGCTTTTATGTTTTCTGTTTAAGTCTTTAGCTTCTGATAAAAGAAAATGCAAAAAAAAAAAAAAACTGCGATAAAATATTGCAAAAGTTCATGATGATGATGATGAATGAGTTACACAATCGAAAAACGAATGCGGTGCAAAAAATATCGTTAAAATTGGTTTTGTTAATGCCATTGTTGTTGTTGTCATTGTTGCATGAAGTAAATGCAAGTAAATCATCATCATCTGTCATTTAATTTCTTCTTTCAGTACGAATTTCTTTCAATATTTCACTGGCACCAGCAGCCCGCAAACAAAAGAACGAATTCTGTTCTCATTTTGATGGACCGCAGAGGAGTTAAATTTCAAACGGGGGATATGATTTGTTTGAGGGGGGTTTAAAAATTTAGTAAATAGCGAAAGAGCTTTCTGGTATAAGAGAAATGAATTTCTTGCCACTCCATCAAGGTCAAATGTCTCCACCTAACATATCATTTGATGTAGTGGGGCTATCCAAAATGGCAAAAATGAGATTTCGTTCTCTATTAAATGTTCTTTAAGGAGGGTATGTTAGGAAATTGTAATAAAAGGGGATTTGACTCATGTGTCAGACTATCCCCAGTAATAACCTAGGTAAGCGATCTTTTGACACGGCATTGGGTACACTTATTCAGAATGGTTGTTGTCTCGAACCCAAAATGTGCGTTCTGTGGCGGTACAAATGAATCATCGCCACATGTTTTTAAAACCTGTACAGTATTAATGCATACCAGAAGAAAACTCCTGGAAGCATATCTGGTGCTGGCCAAGCCGAGCAGCATCCTGAAATTTGATAGGTCAATAGACTTGGAAAAGTCATTATATGGATGCCACTCAAAGTTGGAGAGCAGTATCAATAGATTGTAATACCTCAGCACACCTTCACGACACGACAATAATTTATGAAGTTCAGCTGCAAGTCTTATAAGCTTAATTAACATTAACGAAATCGATATTACCTAGATTACCAGGTTAACGATGCTTCTTCTTTATGTTTAAATGCTCTTCTCTTCAAATGCTAAACTTTATTAATACCATTACAGTAAACAAAACTTTCTCTCTCTGCACTCCAGAACTCAATTACGGCATTTGTGTTTCTCTTTTCGATCGTTTGCAATCAACTGCCTTGCAGGTGAAGAGGGGGAAAAGATGTGAAAAATTTAATTTAAGTTTCGTATTAAAAACATATTTTCTTTTAACTCCCACTTAATGTTATTTGAAGGTCATCATTATTTTACTTTTGCTGGTCAACACTCAAACTATTTATTGTGTTCACGGGAGAAAAAGAGCTTAAAAAACAAAAAGAACAAATGATTGGAATTGTTTTTTTTTTGCTTTTCGAAAAAACTTTCAAACAACATTTCACTACAGTAAACAGTACGGAAAACGACAATGCATTTCCGACAATCAGTAGCTTTGCTTTGTGATGCACTCGAACCCACCTACACAAAAAGTGGCATTAAAAATGCAGTGGCGTATGGTTATGAGGAAGGTTAGGTTAGGAGAGAATAACAGATCAATTGAGCCCACATAACGATACGCTGTAGCACCAGATGAGGCGAAGGCATAGAGACTAACAAGTAAATCCTTATCAAGCGGTCTCGATAATCAGCTTCCGGGCATTACATTAAAGCATGACGAGTGTAAATAAAATTGGCCATGAAAATTTCTTCAAAAATCTGTTGATCATAGTCAATGTTAACATAACGTTAATTAACACACACATCACATGGATAGTGTGATAAGCTAGGTTGTAGTCCCGACTAAAGGCTTGTAATAATCAATGAAATAAATAAGTAAGTAACACTGTTTGTAAGCACTGTTGTCTCATGAATATTTATGAATTTCCTTAAACGATCTCTCGATAGCGTTTCCAGTTGATATATACTTTAATAGTAGTTTTTCCCATATTCTACTGTAGTTTTGTTATTAAACTCATTTAATGGTAGGAGTCCAGTAATGTTTTTTTTTTTTTTTTTTGTGGGCAACAGTTTTCCTTTTGCTGTTACCTATGCTGTCGACAAATTTGAAAAACCCATAAATAAGTTGCTACACTGCTGATACAGAGACTGGGGCACTAGAGCTTTAAAACTTGTGCATGGCACGCGTTTGGTTCACAGCATCGCAAAAGTACCTTGCAATAGCCAATATTGCAATTGATAAATAGACTGTGTGTGTGTGAGTGTGCGTGTGCATTGATTTTTTTAAGATTTTTGTGTTGTTGTTTTTTAGTTTTTAAAGCCACTACTCGTGTAGCTAATGCTGCAACGACTAAAAACAGTTAAAAACACTATTTTGTACAGAAAGACGCAGCTTTTTTTGGCTGTGTGTGTTTGAATTTATTTCTGGTAATACACTTGGCTTTGTAATAAAATCCCATTAAAGCCGAAACTACATGGGCATGGGAAGTAGAATAAAAAAAAATTATTGGAAAAATTGCTTGTTTGCTTGGGAAATACATATTTGGAGCCAGTCAAAGGAGTCTAAAGAAATGACCTACAAATGATAAACAAAAAAATTGGATTTTTTTATAAATTTTAGACGAATTTTTGAGTCAGTCAATGCTAAAGCCGTAGTCTAGTAGGTAGTGTGTTGGCTTATTAGACGAAAGGCCATGGTTCGAATCCCCGGTCAGGACATTCAAAAACGAAATTTGAAAAAATATTTTTCGGCGACTTCCTCTCAGCAGATTCTGGCAAAAACTCTGAGAGTAAATAAAATTGCCAGAAAAGTTTCTCAAAAAAATCTGGTCGTTTCGAGTCGACTTTAAAACTGTTAGGTCCCGCCACTCATGTATAAAATTAGCACTCCGATCCTACAACATAAAGTGGTGTGAGAAGCTATGCGTAATCCTGACTGAAAGGGTTGTATTGGCCAATTATGTATTGCAATGCTAAAGCCAAAAATACTTGAAGGTGTGTTGAAGGTCTACTTTTTGCAGTTGAAACGGATTTTAGCTAAGATTGTAAAGCTAGGTTGGACGGTTAATGGAAGACAAGCCTCAACCACGTCAAAGGATGCCTTCTTAATAATTTTTGGGGACCACATCACTACAAGACTAAGTATTAAATGTAAATGCAACAATTTCGAGCACATTCTGTGGCAAACGAATATATCGAAGGCAGAAACGGGCTTGTTTGGTCCCAAAGTGAAGTATTCGAAACCCTTCGGGAAACTCGCGGATACTTCAAAGCGGACAGTTTATGTTATCGGAAGATATGCTCAATTCAACTTGGATAGGAAATACAGAGGACGTGATAAAGCAATACCACTCGAAGGTAAAGTTACCATCCCAGCATTCAGTCACGTGAAGTTAACTCGAGAATACTATGGAACTGGGGAAATAAGGTTGCCTTCTATTAGAACACTAGGCATGTGTGAATTCAGAGCAGCTCACAGACCGGTGAACTTGCGACAGGAAGAGCTTATAGAATGCTGAAAAGTCAAAAGCTATTTGTGGGGTGGAAAGAGAAGTTTGAAAAGGAAAACTCAGTAAAAAGGCAAAGGTAGTGGAAGATCCTTTACAAGCTAATATTGGTTAGAAGAGAAGTGTGTTTTACAGTAGCTATTCAGAAATAGATTGAACGTTCATTGCAAACCCAGTCAACATTTGTATGGAATAGCAAGTCAAGTCCAACTTATGATGGTGATTATAAGGGCAACTCAGCAAGAATGTTATCTCACATCCTATGGTTTGTCTAGGTAATACTCCAATGCTATTACAGGCGATTTTACTTTACTATGTCAACGAATTGCGCATATACAGTAAAGAAAGTAAGAAAATAATGCTGAAAAGCTCTCCATTTTATCAATAGTTTTGCTTTCGTAAACTCTGATCAATACAGCAGAGTTCTTGTTGTTACGATGCTGTCAAATCCAGATTGCTAAGCCCTATTTTTTCATAATTGACTTGAATATGTAATTGTTATTCGAGTTAATCTGATGCTATGCCATTAGATAACTAAATTGATGTCTGTTGATTCCATAGACAAGTTGTTGAACTCTTACATTTGAGAAGAGAACTTCTTATGAAACTCTAAACACGGAAACCCTTTTCCACTGTATCTACCGTAGGGTACTACGAAAGCAAAAGAAAAACGAAACACATGTATGCTGTATACGCCGACCACGTAAATGCATTCGTAAATTTGTCTAAATTGAGTTCAACGACGACAACTACAAAAACAACTTCAATGAAATATTTTATTTAAAAACTCATTCATAAAAGAAAACCAGGAGAAAGAAGCAAAAAAATAAAAAATTATTTTAAAATATTTTTTTTTTTTTACCTTTAACTGTAATTGAACAAATGTTTGTTACTGCCGCATTACAATTTTATTGTTGTATTGTAATACGATTGGAGCAGCTACCAAAAAAAAAAAAAAAATCTCATTCAGAGAAAAATATTGTTTTTCATTTTCAATGTGTAGTAGCCGGGCCAATAACGGTAAATTTATAACATGGAAAATAAATAATTTTCTTTTTGTTTTTCTTTACCATAATAAAATTCAGAATTTTATGGGCACTTTAATAATTAAATTAATATGTAAGCTTTTTGTTTATAACAGTAAAAACATAATAACATAAAATAAATTCGTTTTTTTTTTGTTTTTTTAATTTAATAAAAATGCAAAATTACTCCGGTAATATTTGATATAATCATATTGCTTGTGTGTTAATATTTTTATTTAATTTAATTTTATTTATTTTTATATTTAATAGCTGCGGTTTCATAAAAACAAAAGAAAGAATTAAAAAACGTTTGGAAATAAAAATGAAAAATTTAATAATTTGCCGTAAACAAATTAACAGCATGAGTTTACATCGGATTTGGGAAAATAAGTTGTAACACTGTGAACAGAATGTTCAAAATTAATGTCTTCAGATACATACATACATAGACATACTACATACATAACATACATACATACATATAGACATACAATATCATACATACATAACATACATACATACATAATACATACATACATACATACATACATACATATACATACATACATATCATACATACATACGTACATACATACATACATACATACATACATACATAATACATACATCACATACATACATAATACATATACGCAATAGGTCATTACAACCATTCAGTAGAACATACGCTTCTCACACCACCACTTATGTTGTGTATGTGTGTGTTAATTGTACACATGAGTGGGAGTGCCTAAAGTTTAAAATCGAATCAAACTTTTCATGGCGACTTTTATTTTCTCAAAGTTCTGCTGAGAAGAC
>QOCX01000067.1:288924-334824 GCA_005959815.1 Sarcophaga bullata
CGCAATAGGTCATTACAACCATTCAGTTAGAATTACGACCTAGCTTCTCACACACCACTTATGTTGTGTATGTGTGTGTTAATTGTACACATGAGTGGGAGTGCCTAAAGTTTAAAGTCGACTCCGAACGACGGATGTTTTGAGAAACTTTTCATGGCAATTTTATTTACTTTCAGAGTTTTGCCAGAAATCTGCTGAGGAGGAAGCGCCTAAGAAATATTTTTTTCAATTTCGTTTTTGATCTCTGACCGGGGATACGAACCCGGCCTTTCGTCTAATAAGCCAACACACTACCTACTAGACTACGGCGACTTCAACGAAAATACTTGATTTATACGTCAGTCTTCTTCTTTTTTCTTTTTATTTTTCTTGATTGTTTCAGTAACTTCAGTTTAGTCTACTGAAGCAGGGCTTAGGATGAATGGTCTGTCATTTTTCGTTGCCTAGAAATAATTCTTCCTGTTCATATTATTGGGTTTTGTCGTGGATGTAGAGGTAAGGAACTGTTGATATCTTTCATTGAATCGTGGCCACGTATCTTATAATCCAACACACTACCTACTAGACTACGGCGACTTACAAATGTCATCTACAATGTACTTATTAATGTCATCATGAGAATTTAATAACACGATTAGTGTTTTAACAAAAAGTTCATTTAAGCAGACACATATGTATGTGATGCAGTAACACGGACAGAGAATCACCAGCCGAATTTATGCACATTTTATTCACTTTGTGTTCAAATTAATGAATTTTTATTCGACATTAGATGGTGAGAACATTTACATTCGGATATCATTGTGATTTTTATCGTCATAGAGAAGAAAAAAAAGGAAGGAAGAAAACAAAGGAAAGAAAAGACAAGAAGAAAAGAAACTGAAATGAGAGAGAGAGAGGGAGAGAGAGAGATACAGAGAGAGAGAGATACAGAGAGAGAGAGAGATACAGAGAGAGATACAGAGAGAGAGATACAGAGAGAGAGAGAGAGAGAGATACAGAGAGAGAGAGAGAGAGAGAGAGAGAGAGAGATACAGAGAGAGATACAGGGAGAGAGAGAGACAGATATATATATAGAGAGAGAGAGAGAGATAGAGAGAGAGATAGAGAGAGAGATAGAGAGAGAGATAGAGAGAGAGAGAGAGAGAGATAAAGAGAGAGAGACATAGAGAGAGAGAGACATAGAGAGAGAGAGAGACATAGAGAGAGAGAGAGATAAAGAGAGATAGAGACATAGAGAGAGAGAGAGAGAGAGAGAGAGAGAGAGAGAGAGAGGAGAGCATGTGAAGAGAATAAGAATCTAAGAATAAACTAAAAAACTAAGGTGCAGTTTCTGTATGGCGGATGGTTTCAGGCGAATGTCTGAAATCACCCAAATGAAACCATTCGTCTTTCAGAAACAGAACATAAAAGAAAACATTTCAGCTAAGCATTGATGAATGTGCACAACTCAGCCAACTCTATCCCATTACAGAACATCCCAGAAAGAACGTTGAACCTCAAAGTATTCCTTTCCTAAAGAGTTTAGGCAACATGTCATCATAACCCACACTTGGAATATGTTCTTGCCATGACAGATTCTTTTCAGCGACCACAGAAAGCTAAGGGCCCCAGAATGCCCAATTGTAATCAATTGGATTTTCCAACAAACTGAAACTCCGAAAACTAGAGCGCTATTCTCTTACTAATCTGTCTACTATAGGTTACTTCAAAAGCAAAAGAAATTCAAAACACAAAAACAACAATTCTAACCCTAATCCATCTCTTAATAATGTTTTGCAAGCCAAGTGTTATTCACTGTATGTACGCCATGGTGGTCAAGTGTCAATAGTGATCGTTGGTGCCTAGACAATATGTATGCTAACAACTGCCTACTTTCTATTCCGACAAATGCTTCGTACTTTAATGATTCCAAAATTAATTCAAACATTTCCTTTGCAAATTATTTGAAATTCCTGATAGAAAAAAAACTATTTTTATGAGTTGGAAATTATACACAACAGGAGACCTAAATGACTTGGCCTTGTTAACAGACCAATTTAAAATTCCACAAACAAAAACAAAAAATACGAAAAGAAAATACGAAAAGAAAAAAAAAACGTTGTTTTTTTAATGCTTTTGTGAATGCCTAAAACTCATAATGAGTTGCTGAAATATTGTAATTTTTTTTTATGAATTCTATCAAAAAGGAATAATACTCCAAAGGATATTATTCCAAAGGATATAAAAAAAACTATAAAAATAAAACATTAGCATACTTTTAGGCCAGTCAACAATGCTAGAGCATATAATAAAAAGGAAACCATTAAAAGACATTTTTTTTTCTTTTATGGAGTATCATCTTTCGAATTCAAATTGGAATTCATTTTAAAATTTTTTTTTTTTTTTGTATTTCCTGAATTTGTTTTGTGTGTAGTTGTTATCATTTCATAATATTTTCCATGGTCTTTTGAAGTTTTTGGTAATTATTAACAGAAATATTGGATCATATAAAAAGTATTTGTGTGGTTATTGATCACTATAATAAATATTGGAATGAAGACAGTTCGTAGATCGTTTTAAAAGCTCTATTAACTACCATAAGTTATGCTTTCTTGCGATAAAAGAAAGAAAAAAATTATGACGAACATTTTTTTTTCAGTGTAGGAAGAAAACGCTATCAGTGAATACCGCAATAAAGGGCGATTTTACCCGTTCCTCTCTAGAAATTTAACTGTAAAAGATCCATTTCGCTCTAGTGAATTAATTACGGAAAAAATTAAAGAAGTTTTACACAAATTTTTGAAATCCGGCCTAGACTATCATGCGAGCTGATGATATTGATAGCAAAGTTACTGAAAGTCAACCATGTTGCTGTTGGAGGCCACTTGAAAGAAAGCAATTCAAAAGAAGACGACTCTCGGATTAAACGAATAAAATCGTGGCAATTTTTTTTGTTTTTTAATTAAAAGGCCCGGAAGCTGTCTGACCCATGCGTCACTTAGAAGAGAATATCAACAAAAAAACTCATGGAAAGATTATCAAAGTTCCTTACCTCTACATCCACGACAAAAACCCAATAGATTTGAACAGGAAGAATTATTTCTAGGCAACGAAAAATGACAAGCCATTCATCCTAAGCCCTGCTTCAGTAGACTAAACTGAAGTTAACTGAAACAAATCAAGAAAAATAAAAAGAAAAAAGAAGAAGACTGACGTATAAAATCAAGTATTTTCGTTTGAAGTCGCCGTAGTCTAGTAGGTAGTGTGTTGGCTTATTAGACGAAAGGCCAGGGTTCGTATCCCCGGTCAGAGATCAAAAACGAAATATGAAAAAAATATTTCTTAGGCGGCTTCCTCTCAGCAGATTTCTGGCAAAAACTCTGAAAGTAAATAAAATTGCCATGAAAAGTTTCTCAAAAACATCCGTCGTTCGGAGTCGACTTTAAACTGTAGGTCCCGCCACTCATGTATAAAATTAGCACACACAACATAAGTGGCGTGAGAAGCTAGGCCGTAATCCTGACTGAAGGGTTGTAATGGCCAATTATGTATGTATTTTCGTTTGAGATGCGCCACATGTACCTAGTGTGTGTTTTGGTGATTCGTTCTCCTCGTCACGGATCCTACATAAATCTATGTTGTACATCCGTATGGAATACCAAGTTTTTTGAGTCTAAATGCTAAATGGCCATTTTCTATGCTCAGACTAATTCTAAACAGTCTGATGCATAAGTCAACTATCGTCGTTCGAATGGAGGAGGATGCTCCGGGTATTGGATGCGGGGATCTGCGGAAGTCGGCGAAGAAGACCAATTTGTATCCGTTGGCAGAATCAAATCGAGGAAGCCATGTCATCGATTGGTGTAAGCAAATGGCGTAGGCGCGCAAGAAGCCGAGACGTCTGGAAGGATGTGTTGCGGAAGGCCAAAATCCGTTAATCGGGTTGTTATGGCCAATTAAGTAAGTAAGTAAGTAAGTAAGTAAGTAAGTAAGTAAGTAAGTAAGTAGTGAGTCAAATATCTTGTAATTGCGCAACAAAAGTTTTTGGCTTATGTTGCTTTTAATGCTAATATCGAAGCAACCTGAATAACATTCAGGCTATTTTATTCTCTGCATTTTCTGTTTAAGTAAAGCATGTCTTTCGTAGGCGTAAACTTCCCCGAGGTATCTGAATATTTCTACTTGACACTCACTATGTTCCTGAAGAATATTGCGCTAAACTTGCCTCTCATTATAATCACCATTGTCTCCATGACGCTGGTCTTTACTACCATATGCAATGGGGTCTAAATCAATAAGAACCTCCAATGTCGTTAGAGGACACGTTCGCATTGATCATGCAGTATCTTATCCAATAATCCAAGCTAGTTTCCTGCAGCTATTTACAAAACGTTTTGTTGAATTTGTTGATAGGTTATTGTATGTCATATTGCATTTGCATAAGTATTTGTAATGGGTTTCAGACTTATTATAACTAATGTCACCCACACCATCTTGTTTTTATTTCTATCATCAATACATATTTGAAATATTTACCGTTTCTATTTATTAAGAAAAAAAATCTTCTAAAAATTTTAATTTAATTTTTATTAATGCGGACATATGAGTATTTAAAATTAATTTAAAATTTTTAATAAATATTTTAATCAACAAAAATTCCAAAGTTTTGTGGTTTGAAATCTTTATTAAAATTTTTTTAATTTTGTTTTCCTAAAAAAATTTTTCATTTCAATTTTTGTTTAGTGTTGTTTGTTTATTTATTGGTTTAATTAACTGCAGCTAATGTTTTAATAATTTCTCAGTTTTTTAATTAATTTGAAAATTAGGCCAACTTGTTTGGTAAAGCAACACACATGTAGCATGGGATTTTTTTTCGTGCCTTTAATATTTTTATGAGATTTTCAATATTTTTTTTATTAACACAAGCATTTATCAATAGCCAGTGAACACATTTTCTTCTTTCTTTTATTTACTATTTTTGAAAACATTAAGGAAATTTAAATCTATTTTTAATTTTTATTCTTAATTTCTTTATTAATTTTTATTTATTATTACATTCTCTCTGATTGTGTACAAATATCGCCATTTTAAATTTAGAAACTCTACAACAAATTATTCGAATTAAAATTGTGTGTGTATTGTGTATTCCATGAGATGCTAAGATGCCTAAGGTGAGGAATGTCCCAACTGACCTAACAAAGAACACAGACTCCGAAGTCGTCATAAAAACTCTAGACGCCGCAAACTCGTAATTGCTTAATTTTAATGGACTGTAGTATGCTGTAATTAATAAGGAAAGCACTAAGATACAAGAGAGCAGCTGTTTAACAAACATAAGAGAACCATTATCACACAAGAGAAAATTATTTGATGGCGACTTCCCCACAAGTACAAAAACAATATCTTCAAAACAGATACGTTTCCCATTCTTCTGTTATTTCAATTCTTGATATTCAAGAACAATCTTGGCATGCAGTCCTTACAGTTTACCTTGTCATTTCTATGTTATCTCTGGTCTTATTAACTGAGTCCCCTGCCCGTTGTTCTTCCATTACTGAAAGTAAGCCATTAGTCTTCTAGATTTCTTGTAAGAATTAAGGGTGTCTCTGTAGACGATCCTCATTCGATTTGCTGGACACAGGGATATTCCATGTCCTCGTTATAACAAAGCATAAACGTTTACAAAGACTTTTACTCCAAAAATCCAAAAAACACTTCCCAAAAATCCATATCTCAGATAGCTAGACCTCTAGGACAGAAACTCATTTGCCAGGGACAGATGGGATAACGAACCCACGAATCTAGAAACCAGACAACTTAAACCCACTAGAGTCCCTCTTAGGAAAATCAGAAAGAAACACTTGCCCGTAGTTCCCTTACGATGTTTATTGTAGCAGCTGAAATGACGAGAAAAACTAGGGGACTAAGGACAGAGAAGATGTCTTGTATTCCTTGGGAACCAGAAGTGGAAAATTTGTGAGTATCCAGGACTAGTTGACAAAACGAATCCGCTAGCTAAAGGTACCATAGTCTAAAATCCATGAAGTTGTAGCCAATCACAGTTGCCAATCAGTTTTACAACGTTACCTTATACGACCCAATCAAGTATTACGTTTTTGAGGCGGCTAGCAATTTCATCTAAGCTAACCTAAGCTAAGGCTACAAATACTACTGCGTGTATGTATACAAAAGTGGGAAAATATAACACGCGTATGTATATGAGAATCAAAATATTATTAACAATGCCTGGATACCAATGAAATATGATTTCCGCGTTGAATATTCTACATTAACGATTTGAGGCGTAGTGAGCTCAAATGTAAGCGATGTAAACCCGTCACCCAAATCGTATCATTTGACAATGTTAGACTTTTTCTTGTGGGGTTTTCTGAAGTCACAGGTGTATGTGAATAAGCCACAGTGGCCCTTAAAGCTCTATTTAAGCGAGTGATTAATGGATAATTGAATATTACAGATGCACTCCATCCAGAGAAGCTGTAATAGAGATTTAAACGACGTTATATTATGCACATAGACTACATACAAGTCACTGTAGTCTGCAAGGTATTGTGTTGGCTTTTTATACGTGAGACCACAGTTACAAATCCAAGTTAGACATCTCCAATTGAAACAAAATATGAAAATTTCTTTCGGGGCTTACGCTAAGAGATTTTATCAGAAACCTGCTGAGAAAAAAACTTCTCAAAAATTTGTCGTTCGAAGGCGACTTTAGACTACAGGGTCCGCCCCACACACTTATGGATAAAATTAAAACGCACGCAATATAAGTGATGTAAGAAGCTAGTTTATAATCTTAACTGAAGGGTTGTAATAATTGTATTAAACGGGCTTTCAAATGAATAAAAATAATTGTGATAATATCTCAAAGCGTTTAACGATATGCATACATAACACGTACATACAAATATGTATACATATTAGTTAAGTTTTTATTTTTGTGAATAGTTTTTTTTGTTATTTTTTTTGTTATTATTTTGTTAACATCTTTCCAAAAAATTTAATTTTTCTGTGATGTTTTAATTTTTTTTATTTGGGTTGAAATTGCATTTTTTTTATTTAATTAAACTTCTGGTTTGTTTTCTTGTAGTGTTTCTTAATAATTTATTTTAGTTATTAAAATTTAATATTTTTTTTTTTTTTTTTTTTTTTTTTTTCTTTTTTTTTTCTTTATTCAGTAGTTGTATGAATTTTTTTATTAACAAATTTTTTATAATATTTTTTATAAATTTTTCTATTCATTTATAGATTTTTTTTTATTTTTTTATTAATTTTTTCAATTTTTTTTAATTTCCCTTTCTATATGCTCTTTTTTAGGTTTAATTATGTTGTCTGGTAATTATTTATCTTTAATTTGTATATTTTTTTATTTTTTTAATTTTTTTTTTAATCCATCAAGTTAAGTTTTTTTTTTTAGTTTAAAGGACGTTTTTTCCAGACTTTATACTAAAAAAATTAAGAAAAAATTTATATCATTGTACAATTGAATAAAAAGAAATTACTGAAAACGATTCGTTTTGTTGAAATTGGTAATTAAAAATTTTTGTTAAATATTTACCGTAATGAATGTAAAAATCTCACAACTTTAATTTTTTCATGTTACTTTCCAAATATTATTTTATAAATTTTTTGGTAGTACAAACATAAAAAATATATTAAATCATTATCCTAGGATTGATATATGGCCTATTTTACCAATTTTAAAATGTTTTATTGAAAGTTGTTCAAAACGAAAATAATTTATTTATTATAAATTCAACTGTATTTTATCAATTGTCTGCACTTTGTTAGGCCAAATGAATTAATCTGTTTTTCGTATTTTTACCAATTAAATACAAATTTATGCCTGTGTTATTAATTATTTTTCAATACATATTAATATGTTACTTATGATTAATTACTTCTTTCTAATATATTAGAATAGTTTCAATATTAGTGTATATCTCAATATAAATTATTAATATGTATTCAACTTCAAATTGATTCTTCTTTTACAATTTTTAAATTTAATAATTTCATTATTTTAAAATCAAAAATACATTATAATGATTTCATATTATTTTAATTTTTATTTTTTATTTTGCTTTTTTTCTGTTATTAGCTTGATATTTATAAAATTCTTTAGGCTCCATCTGATTATATATTGTACAATTATTATATGTTTATAAAAAATTTATTTATTTTTTTTTATTTTAAGCTAATTCGCTATTTGGAACTCTTTTTGTTGTCACTCAAACTTTCTACTGTATTAGAAAAAAAATATTGTCCCTTCAAGTATATTCTATTTTTCCCATAAAGTCCATCATTCATTCATGAATATGTAACATAAGGTTAAAAGAATTTGTAAATTAATTTTAACATTTTTTTTTTACTTTTTCTTTTATTATTTAAATTCGGTTAAAATTTCGGCCATTTTTTTAATTTTTTTTTTAAATCTTTTCTTTTAAATTTTCTTTACAAAACCAACTTTAATCGAAGGTCAAGCCTAAAATTTTTCGTTATTCTATTTAACATTTTGACCAATAACTTTTTTCTTTTTCATTATTGACTTTTGAAATCAAAATAAATTTCACCAAAGTAAACAAAATAAAACGCCAATTCAATAAATCACGCAGCGTATGATAAACGCACAACCGTTTCGTTTAAAATTTTGCGTTGAACTGATTGTTCAATGAAACGGTTGCTACCGAATTTTCTTTCTTCAACTTGTTGTTAACAAAACAACATCAAAGACTACTCAAACACACACACACACACACACACACAAATCATCGTATGCAAGTACGCGATTGAAATATGTGTTACGGAGCCTTTTGTATAATAAAGAAAAATAAAAAGAAAAGAAAACTGTTGGCCACAATTGCTTAATATTGTCTTATTTCTTTGATTTTATTATTGTTCTTGTTTTCTTAAATGTTGCTGGCATTATATATCTTTTTTTGTGTGTGTTTTTTTGGTTTTCAACTTTACTATGCAACATTTTTATTAGATTTTTCATTCATAATATTTTTGCCATGAACAGCTGTTTTTTGTTTACATTTTTTAAATGCGGTTTTTTAGTTTATAAACATGTTGCATCAGCATTATTATGTTGCAAATTAAAAATTTTAAAAAGCTTTTTTGTTAGCCAAACAATGTTGATACTAGGAATGTTGCTAGAAAAGAAGAAACCTTTAAAGTGAAAATTAACAATAAATATCCTTAAATTAGTTAATAAATTCTGATATTCTTATAGGCTTAGAATAAACGCTTGAATAAGCTTAGGTTTATATTTCCACCTAATGTCTTAATAGGCGTGTAGAGTATAAACTAAATAGAACCTGTATGAAGTTGCGGGTGGAGGTACTTTTTCGAGATTGGCAGGGAAAGCTCATTGGATAACATTATTGGAACAATGCAGCCTCTTCCAGGCAAAAATTCGGGATATAGGACCTACGATGATGCTTATAAAAGACGACAATATGAATTGGAAATGATATTGCAATACTTTCTGATATCTAAGCGGCTGTTAAGGTATTAGGTTCTAAGATAACAACCTTTAAGACAAACCCGAGGCTCTCAATTTTAACGTCACATGTGAGTTGAAACACAGGGACATTCCGGTAGAGCGAAATAATTGTCCAAATAATTGGTAAAAGCTTTAAACTTTTTGTTAAGTTCGATAGTCCATTGGAAGGGTCATTGTATCTTTCTTTGCAAGCGGACAAGAAAGATCAGCAAGGCAAAGTAAAGAAGACGCACGGAAAATTTGTAAAACGTAAAATTGAAGCTCGCGCATGAACCGCTTAAGCTGTATTCGCGGGCAACATTTACGTAAATTAGTCATCAAAAAGTAAACAATTCCTATGTTTAATTAAATTTTCTCAAACACGTGCTACTAAAATCGCATCTAGACTACAACAAAAAATCCAACAACATTTCAAATGTATTCACACACTTGTCTTCTGAAATAAGAACAACAGCAAAAACATTGTATGTAGATAACAGAGAATTATACGCAATTCTATTGTATTTTCAGTTTAATTAATTGAATACTTCACAGTAAAAGTTTGTTTTCTTAACACTCAACTGGGAATAAGTTCAACGAGATTAAAGAAATAAAACAAACAAACAAAAAAACTAAACAATACAACATCAATTGTATTTAATATGCAACAAGCTTAGCAACATATTGCTAACGTTTGTTATTAAAATTTAAGAGAATAAAAGCTTAAGTATTAAGAGAATGAATTTAATTCAAATTGAAATGTTGCAAATTGCCAAGTGCTTTAAACATTTACGGACAAAAAAGTCCCAATTTGCCATTTAGATTTAAATTATTATTATTATTATTATTATTATTATTTATTTATTCTTTTTTATTTTTTTTTAATAAAAACCTATTAAAACAGTTAAAAACTTTTTCCTATTCAGACTCGATTTTAAGGCTTCCAAGACACGATGTTGTATACTTATTAGCCGATAAATGGAGCAATAAAATTACGTCACTTATAACTACCAAATGTATTTGTAATAGGTATAGAGTCCAACGCTCACTTAACAGACGGTTAAGTGGTTGGTTGCCATTAGTGCGCTCTATAGGGTAGCCCTATAACATCTACTCTAAGCGTATTGCCATGACAAATATCAAAATGCTATACGATGTCAACAATGACAATTCCCTGGCTAGCACCTGATATGCCCCACAGGTTTTAAGAATATGCTCCGATGTTTCATTCTCATCATCTCAGAACCCACATGTTTAACTAAAGCCAATATCCATTCTTAGTAAGTGTACCTTAAGTCCACAGAGCCCTGTCAAAAGACCGCTTACCAATCTCAGGTTATTACTGCATAGTCTGATGCATGACTCAGTTCTCCTCTTATTGTTGTTTCCCAACAAAATTATCAATTGCCTTAAAAAAAACCACTTGCTTCGAGAAGAGCAGGGAAATGACTCGAATCTGTAGGTAAATTATTATGATAAAAGTTCCGCTTGAGACCCGGTTGTAGTCTTCTGACAATGTTTTGGATTACTCGTCTAAGCTTAGCTATTGTAACCTTATTTCAAGTTAAAAATACTTTAGCAAATGTCCCTTATTCCATTTCATTCCAAGTTATGTTTATTCATTTTGATTTTTAATCCTTTTTAGTATCCATTTACACTCTATTTAACCATCAATTGACAATTTCTGTCAATTAGCAATTTTATATTGGATTTGAAAACATTTCCACTCATTTATTAAGCATCACAACAACACGTAAAGTACCAACAAAAAACACTTGAAAATGTTCCTTATTCCCGGCGAAAAAATGTCCGTAAAAACAAAACTTTATAACATTGACAGCGACCGTTAAATAACAAGCGAAAGAACATCATAAATCATTAAAAGGGATAAACAGCCGATAAAGATAACGGCGATGATGTTAATGGTGATGGTGATGTCAATAAGTATTGTATAATGATGGCACGATGATGATGATGCTGATGACACTCACTTTTCAATACGTTTTTATGCAATTAAACTGTGTGTGTGTGTGTGTGTGTAAAACGTCATTAACTGAATGACACATGACACATGACATTTTTAATTAAAATAAAATCTCTCTCTTTCTCTCTCTCTCTCTGTCTGAATTTTTCATTACAAAACTACGACAGAAAGAAAAGTAGAAAATTATTGAAAATGAAAATTTTAAATGCCTGACTATTGCAAAATAAATTCTGGAAATAAAAAGAATTTTCTTTGCAAACAAAATTGACAAGAAAGTTGAAAGGAGGATACTTATTGTGTAATCTTTCTATCATTCTTGTCATTTATTTGTTATTGTAATTGCTGTCTTTCATCATTTTCATAACCCACTTAAGCATGTGACAATGACAATCATTTTTTTTTTACCAATGCGAGAACAAGAATATTTACATACGTTATGAGAGTATAATTTTGCAAAAAAAAAAGATGAAAGTATTCCGAAATTAAATTGTACAGGATTAAGTGACAATTTGACACGCACTGTCCTGCCAATATTATGCCGGCAATCTTATGCTCTAATATACCACACTCCCCCAGTGCTTGATTTGAACAAATTAAAAATACTATCATAAATTGTACGTTTTTGTTATTCCAACATGTATAATTTTTAATCACTCTTTTGTAATCGTTCATCAGCTGATAGTATGGCGTCTGCTGTATTTTCCGGCAATAAATTTTGCATTTTAATGCTAACAACTGTTTTTACAAGGGATTGAATTGTCACATTTGTAAATATAAGAACTACATTTTGGTTACTCTAATTTATTATTTTGATACACGAATCTTTTATTCTCTAATTGGTGTTATTGTACAACGCTTAACTTAAATATAAATACTGGAAATAATAAGTGGAATTAGGATGACATTTAGTCCGCTCTCTTCGTATAGCGGTAGGCCCTATTAATAACTCTGTCAAGCTTTATTGCCTGCTCGCAATTGTAAATACTGTCTGTCAGAATAATGTGACTATTGGACAATTCACTGTTCGTCACCTAATATTGACCAATAAGGCTAAGATATGCTCGATGTTTCAATTTAAACTCTCGACCTATACCTGTTAACTTAGAGCCAATATCCAAGTGTCTAGTTGAGTGTTCCTGTTAGTGACGAGGCCTGGTCGTTATCTTTTAATTTTCAAGGCTACTGCATATTCTGAACTAGTCTTCAAATTGGATGGAATCTCATTGATAACGCTACTATAATTGTATAGGATGTTCCACAAAAGTATCATCGATTAGCCTTAAAAAAATTGAGTATATGGCTGTTGGAGAAAACCTTTGTCTTCCGATTCGATATTCTCTCGCTACGTTTCTCATGTCTAGCCCTAAATGGTTCTAACCTTCATATGACTCCTTGATATTTGTTCCTTTCCTTTCATAATTAGCGCGCCTATATAACCTTTTAAGCAGAGGAAATTGAATCGGGTTCTGTGGTAACAGCTCGTTATTTGATAGTTTTCGCTTGAAACCGGTCTAGTAGTGGTTTGTAACATGTTTTGAATATTACTATTGATTAGTCTACCTCCTTAGCTATCGAATACATATATCTCTTGTTGAGTATTAGACCCTATACTTGTAGCAAATGTTCAATTTGATAATAGGAGGTGAGAGAGTCACTCAGTTTGCTTTTTAACCTTCTTTGGTTATTTCCCATATCCTCTCTTCTTGACAAATCAATTTGACAATATTTCTTCATTGAATTTAACTATATTGTATTTGGAAAAAAATACACCTCATTTGTACAACTTGGACCCAAAACCACGTGAAGTCAAGTTATCACAGGTATGCGATGGAATGTCTTCTACTTATTACAGCGATAACAAGCAAAACTTTAATGCAATAACTTAGATACGTTTAGATCTCCTAGCTACAGCGAAAGGATTAAATTTCAATGTAAAAGATAACAGTACAACGTTTATTCGATACGATGATGATGTTACATGGTGATGGTGATGTACATTTTAGCTATTAATGTTAAACTGATAGCACTTGATGATGATGATGATGCTGCATGCTATTGCGGAACTCACTTTTCAGTACATTTTTAGGAATATAAACTATGTGCTGGTAGTGTGATATAAAATGTTCACTATTATATGAACCTCGACATATGCATTTTAGCTTCAAATAAAAAAATGTATTTTCTTTTCTTTATACTATTGTATCTCTATAGCGTCTACTAGTCTCTTCTATCTCCTCTCTCATTACATCTCTCTGTCTGGGTCTGTCTGAATTTTTATAACATTAACAAAAAACTACGACAGAAGAAACGTAGAAAATGATTGAATGAAATTTTAAAACGCCTGACTTACTATGCAATTTGACATTCTGAAATAAAAGAATTTTAGTTAGCCAGGCAATAGTTGAAAAGAATCTCAGAAATCTTAATTATTTTCTTTTCCTTTCAGTGTTAATTGTTTATTTATTTTTGTTGTGTTTTTGTTGTTTGTAATTTTTATTAAATCATGCATGACTCATAAATAAATGCTGTAAAATGCTTAATTTCCCATGAAATAAATGCTGAAACGTATGGCATGACTACAATGCAGTGCAGTGCAGTGCAGTGGCATGATTGAATGATATTGTGTGTGAGTGATTTAAAGTATGAAGAATTTAACAATGAATTTTGACTGAATGGCATATCAAAAAACAAATAACAAATAAAAATCAATAAAAAATTTATTTTTATAAACAATTTAATGTGCTTTCATTTCTCATTGTATTTACATTACATTTTCACACAAATTTTTTGTTTTTTTATGCATTAAATTTGGTTTTTTCCGGCATTTTTAAAGCACGTTTTGAGTTCTCATCATTAAAAATTTTGCTTTTTACAGAAATCCCATTAAAATAGCCACACAATAATGAAACTGAATATTTATGAGCAGAAAAAGATGCCAAGAAATTTGAAGATAAAAATTTCGATACAGACATAGCCCGACCACGCACTGTTGCAATATTATGCGGCAAATTTATTGCCTCTTTACCACTGTGCTTGTTGAAAATAAAATAAAAATTTTTTAAATTTTTATTATGAAAACATTTAAAAGAATTTGTTTTTTTTTTAAATTAAATCAAAATCAGAAAATTCTTTCGACCATAACAACTCATGATTTAAATTTGAAATTTGAAAAGTAAGTGTTGAACTGTAGAAGAGGTTTTTTAATTTCAGGCGGAATAGTTCATCAGGACTTTGAAAATAAAAATGGAAAATATGACGTGACTACTCAAATCTTATTAAAATATTCACACGATGTTTCAAATCAGGTGCATATTTGCTCCTTAATTCGACAGATGAGAAACATGGATCAGTTGACTAATTTTGAAGACGACCTGTTATAGCGGTGCTCCCGCTTTTACCTTCAAATAATCCACACACATATGAAGACTCCAAAAGTGGCTTTAACATAACAATAAAATTTCTTAAAAAGTCAGTTCAGAATGAATAGATCTCAGTAAGCATACAGTCTTCTTCTCGACTACACTATCTGCTATCGTAGACCAATATTTACCAAGCTTAGCTGCAAAAATTTGATTAAAGAAACTAAAACAAAGCAAAAACAAATTAGAAAAAGATGAACGACGTAAGGGAAGTTTTCCCAACCGGTATGCCGGCTAAAAAGCCACCGTCTCTCCATAACATTTCAGTTCGAAAGGACATTTCTTATCTATACTATACATACATAATTTAGTCATTACAACTCTTTGGTTGTTAAGTTACGACCTAGCTTCCCACGCCACTTAAGTAGCGTGTGTTAATTTGGGACTTGCAGATTAAAGTTGACTCCGAATGACGGATTTTTGGGAAACTTCTCATACACCGAGCTCTGATCAAGCTTCCAACGGCAGTTAGCCCAACGATAACAACCGAAAACCATCGTACTGAATCACTTTTTCTTTCTCGTAAATACAGAAGTATGAGCAACGTTTTCCCATGCTCTATAAATGATTTCGAAAATATCCATGGCCGAATAGCATATACAAATAGTAGTCTACAGCACCATTTCTTCTGTCCTTATGCACTTGTAAGTCGGGGAAATAAATATATATGACCTCCTCTCGTGGTGCTCATTGCCAACTTTTGATAGACTGTGTCTTGGTCGTGTTTTACGTGCTTGTGTCTTGGGGTCTAGAGGAACCAATCCAGCTATTCTCAAACAGATGACTCTTATAACTGCTGTCGCTCATACGGTCAGATCAGGTTTCACATCCATAAAAGGTCTTCCGACGCTACCTATTAGTCGAGTTAATTGCATCATTATTGTGGCAACTATCATCTGTTTATCTTTGCATATTCAAATTCCTTTCCCTTGCCTATACTGTAATTGCCCGTTTATATCTACAGACTCCTTAGTTTTTTTTTTTTTCATTCATTGCAGACAAGTTAACAGGAAATTTATTTTGACATGCTACACAGACAGAATTGTTGGCATGACAATCATCAATGTTGTCGGACAAATAAGCTGACAGATAGACTGATGATGTTAAAGCTCATTAACACATCAATCATTTATTCATCAACTCACTCACTCACTCACTCACTCACTCACCCAATCACTCACTGACTTATATACTAATTTTCTCTCTGTTTCTTTCTGTTTCTCCCTCTCTTTCACACACGCACACCACAGTATATTTGTTTTGGTCGGCCATAATTAATTAACTGTAAAACTATAGTCGCCTGAAACAGAAAGTGTAGCAGTGAGTAAGTGCGTGTTTACAGCTTACGTTGAGCAACATAATAAATGGGTGTGAGCAAGTCTGTTCGAAAACTTCAAATGAAATATTCTACTCTCGTGATGAGAGAATTTAAATCATTTTAATTTTTTTTTTTTTACTTTAAATGCTTAAATAAATGGAAAATAAATTTTATTTCTATCGTATTACCTCAATGAGGTACAGTGTTGGTGGCAATTATTTGTGGTACAAAGTAATTTGTGGTTCAAAGCTTAATGGGCCTACAAGGGATTGTGTTGGGCAGTTATTGAAATATTGCAAAATTATACTTTTGAAACGTATTGACGTATTTCGTATTGTACGTTTTGCGTTTCATTTTTTCAAAACCATAAATCATCATATTTGCTATGCGCCCATCAAGGCAAAAAATGTTCTACGGACAGAAAGGTACATAGAATGATCAGGCTTTTATCTGACATTGCGATAAGCAACAAGACTGGTGCTTCAGGGGTTAGGTAAATCTGTCAATATAAAGAAAATATGAGGAGGTGCAAGAAGACACTGCTAAATAACAATGATCGATCGGAATTATTTAGGACACATGTCGGGAGGCGGTATCAAAGTATTTCAAATCACAGCCAGTACTATTGGGGATTAATAAAAACAGTACCAACTACACTTTTATTTTGCATGGTTTACTGTTTACTGCTATTTTTTCTGCCGTTACATATAAGTTAACTTTATGCTGAAACATTCCTTACTTAGTATCACTTCCGTAATAGAATTGAAGGCAATTTCCTTGATCTAAAATACACTAGAGCAGTAAGAGAGGCGGAAAGATATTCTATGATTAAGCAATTCAAAGAAAATCTTCAAAGCAGGCTTTGTTAAAAGACCAGCCATCCATGTATTAAATTCTAGTGTGCAGTCGCTTATAAAAATCGGATCTAAAAAGATCTGTAATCAATTCCACTAAGAATCTAGGATTCAACAGATAGAATAGAGGAGTGCCAGGAGAAAATATTGTGCCAGATATGTGACCAGTTGCGTAAAAAATGCCGAATGTTGGTTGACCAGTAGTTCAGCATAGCAGCTATCGGACGTCACTACATTTACTTTCATTTGTTATGCAACAATGTTTCTTGTACCCTGCTTAAGCTTCTAAAGGGCTTAGCACAGGGCAAGAATATGATTCTTAAACGGATTATTGCACTTAGTCTTCGGTACTCGAATGTCCGTAGCATGATGTTTTCAATGTTAACAAAGTTTACAATATCTCTAACAGAAGCGATATATTCGGCTATGAATACATTGCGATGTATTACAGGCTAGAGCACTCCATTACAGTCTTATTAAATTCCAATTCCTCACACAAAAGCTAACTTATGACGACGACCTTATTATCCGTCCCGAAAAGTGGTGACATTTGAATCACCATTTTTGGCAGTTTAGTTTGAATATTTTCGGGCATAATTCGTTTGTTAAACTCATAAATGGCAAAATCTTCACTAAAATGACATTTCTGTAAAGCGATAAATAGGCCTCCAATACAAAAAACGCTCCTTTTTTTCTTTTTTTTTTTTAAATATTTTTAAAATTAAAAAAGTTTTCTAACCAATTTTGTTTAATAATCGCATCAAGAATAGAATTTTTCTTTTTCAATTTAATTATAATTTAATAAATAGGCCACGTAGTTAAAAAAAAATTGAAAACTGAAAACATTTTTTTTTTTTTTTTTTTCCTGAATTAAATTAGAAATGAATGGAACCTACTGCCTGACGATTGAATTACTTCACCCACACATGGTACTTCGCTGGGGAAAGATCAAATGAAAAATGTTTAATGGGTCGTCGTATTATTAAAAAAATTTTTTAACCATAAAATGATTCATGAAAATAATAGAAAATCAAGAAGAAGAAGAAAAAAACAATATAAAGTTTTGCTTTTATTTATTAATTTCGATGACAAGTTTATTTTTGCTTTAAATTCCTAAAAAAAAAAGACAATAAAAAAAAATACGACGAAAAAATATTCACACACTAAACGTGTGCGTAAATGTTTTGGCTGTCATGTGGTTGAGCTATCAAAATAATTTATGAACTTATTCTGCTTTTAAACATTTTTAATCATAATAATTCATAGAAAAAACACTATTTTGTACAACAAAAAGAGAGGGAAAAAAATAAAAGAAAAATCCCACCAAAAAAAAAAAAAAAAAAAAAAAAAAAAAAAAAAACGCTTAAATTAAATGCTTTTCTTGATTCATGTTGACAACTGACAAATTTATGGGAAATTCATTTTCATTTTCTTTTTGTTTCACTCTTTAAATATTTCTTTTTAATTTACAATACAGTTGTAGTGTTTTTAATAATTTTCGTATTTTTATGATAAAAACTGTACATTTGTTTGGGTCCTATAAAGATTTTTTAGCTTCTAATAGCTTGAAAATTAAATTTTGTGTTGCCATTAAAAAAAATTTTTTTTTTTTTTAAATATTTTCAGAAAATTTATTCAATTTCTTGGAATATCATTAAATATTGTTTTCTTAATGCTAAATTTCTTTTCAAAAAATTCTTCTTCCCCTTGATTTTTAAATTTTAAATATTTTCACGGAAGTTTAATAAACTATCAAAGCACTTGGCATACAGTTAACCCTTGAATAGTACGGTATATACATACATTACAACCTTTAGTCAGGATTATAACCAAGCTTCTCAGACCAAGCATACTGTATGTGTGTTCATTTTATCCACGAGTGACGGAAGCTACAGTTTAAAATCGAGATATTTTTCATAGCAATTGTATTTGCCAGAACGCTGCTGAGAGGAAGTAGCCGAAAAGAAAGCCTATTTTTAAAGAAAACAATCTTATTATTTGAACGTTTTTGTTGAATACAAAACAGAATGAATAAATGGTAATCCCAGTGGAAAGATCCTGTAGAAAAAACTATTTGCCTAGCTTCCTAAGATGCCCAATCCCTGCAAACTTTATCTCTTTTGAGAGTGGTTCGTTTGCTAAAACCTTTTCATTTAAATTACATTTTAATTGTCGAGGGATGCCTATATTTTTTTCTTTACAACCAAGCTAATCAATTGAAACATGAATAATTCATTATTGATGAATGTGGTGCCTTGATTTCAATATAATTGGGGACTAAAAGAAGAAGAAAAAAATAAACTACGAATTTATTGTGACCACGAAATAATATTCAAATTACAATGAATATTCAATGAATGAATGAAAATTGTAAATAAAAAATTAATTGCTTTACAATTGGCAATGGTTCTTCGTTCTTTTTTCTTTTACGTTCTAAAATTTCGGAAAGAAAAATCAAAACTTAGAAGTAAAAAAAAAAAACATACACTTTCGCAACTGAGTAGAATAATTTACAATGTTTACACGAAAATAATAACAAAAACAAATCAACACAAAACTTCTAGAAGTTGTTTGTTGTCAATTCAGCCAACTTTTGTTCACAAAAATCAAAGCTAAGCTGAAATAACAAACACGTTTGAAGCATTACAACGCAAGCTAAAGTATGTTATGAGCGCATGAAGCCCAAAGCAATCATAAGGTTCAATTTGTGTCATCAGATTTTTCCATTACATCTTATTCATAACAAAACTAACTAAGAGAGTCCCACAAACGAATACATGATATCGCTGCAACAGCCCGCCATGCATGCTCAAGTGAGATTTTATAATCAAAACTAGCTCTTTGACCTAATACATGATATCTTGGAGAAATCATCTGTAATTTTAAATACACCTGATGGAAGCAAAGAAAGTAATCCTTCGCTTTTACAACAGTGTCATGGTTTACAATCGGCCAGCACCCGGTAAATACAACCATTAATCTTTTCACTGTATATGCCAATAAGGAGATCCATGCTTAACTATGCTGCCTCTAACACTTAGATGTTTGCAAACAGCAGGGACAGCGATAGGGTGTATGAAGATAACTTGTGCGAACCACTTGCTGGACGGAATCAGGGTACTGCCAGTGAGAACACATAACCTGATGTTCGACAAGCAATTCCTGCTGGCATGTTTACATCCTCACCAGACCAATAACCATATATTACAGGCAAACCCTTCTATACGGCTTATACCGTAATTCCTGGTCTTACTTTCTTCCATTTTGTATGCAACAGCAATTGCTAATGCAGAAAAAGCAGAACACCACTTGGCAGTAGACATGTGCTTACAACTTAAACAGGGTCCTAAATGTGTGTCTATCCGAGATTGCGGAATAGAAAAAACAAGTTTTTAGGACCAGAAGATGTCAAAGAACTCAAAGTCGATTAAAAGAGGACTTTAAACATTAACATTACCAATGGTAATTTTAAAGTCTTATTAATTTAAAATACAACACCACTTACCTGCTAAACTTTTTGTCATTTCGCATTACAAGTGCCCTCCTTAATAGCGATGATGAGGACGTAGAAAACTAAAGATTTTGCCTGAAAAGAATCAAAAAAAATCAACAAATAAAAATCATAAAAATGATGGCAAAAGTTTAAAACAGAATTTAATTTCAGTGGAAAATTTAAAAAGAAAATTTTCTTTATCGCCCAATTTGAAATTGGCTTGGCTTTTAAAAATGATTTATGACCTCGAACAAAAAAACACTCAAAAGTATATACGCGTTGGTGTAAAACCAGTAGCAGTAGTAATGGTTATGGTGATCGTTTAATTTTAAACGGCTTTAACAAGAACTGGCCAATAACTTCCAATAACTTAACGTTTAACTTTGGTGCAAAAGTAATTTATTGATGTTGTTGTTTTTGTTTTTCGAATTTTATTTTGTGTTTTAAGTCATGTTGCATGCAGTCGTGTCATTGGCTGCTCTATTGATAATTTATTAGAATTAGCAACACTGGTTGCATTTAAAATTGATGGGTTTTTTTTAGATATGCTTGCAGAGTAACAAGCCTAAATTGAAAATTTATACGCAAATTGATGTGGTTGGCTGTGGGTTGTTTGTTTGGATAGATTTTTTATTTTCGTTTTTTTTTTTTCAATTCATTTTGGTATTCTTTGCCTATTTAAATGCAACAAATGGTTGCCAAAAATACGTGAAAAATTACCATTTAATGGAATTGATTAACGGCCATAAATGGATGTTAAATTAGCTGCAATTAACAGTTGACCATATAACTGTACTCTAAACTGCTTAGTTTTAATAGATAAGAGGTTATTACGCCAATTTCAAATATCCTGTACTGAAGAGAAGTCACTGTAGTCTAGTGTAATGTATCTGTGATGTATTGGCGGCGGGTCAAATTTATGGAAAATGATACAAGAATTCTCTATGCAAGCTTCGTCGTATACTATTCCTATGCTGTGCAAAGGGTTTACATGAATACAACACTAATGGTCTGCAGTCAATTGTTAATTGTTAACGCAGGTGATGTTTAATGAATGCTTAACGTTTTTAAAAGTTCACTCGATTCACATTGTAAAAGTTTTCTTTCAGAAATTTCAAATATTTTTAATGAGATGACAAGAGGAAATGAAATACAAGGATGAATGGATACAAAAGAAAATTTAAGACAACTTTTAAGAAAACTTTCATAATGTGAGTGAGTGAAACTACAGTTTAAAGTCGACTCCAAACGACAGAATTTTTTTTTTTTTTTTTTTTTTTTTTGTGAAACTTTTCAGGAGGAAGTCGCCGCAGAAACATATTTTCATATTTTCTTTTGTTCTAGATGTCTTATCTGGACTTTGAACCCTACAAATACGAAAAATGTAGTGTTAATAGCTTGTCTTCATATTTCAAAGGAAATGAATTTTTCTTTCGAAATTTTTCTAATGAAATTTCCACACAGTAACTGTAGATCTAATGACATGTCCATAGAAAGTCTACAAAGGTTTGAAAGAAAAAAATAATTTTTAATTGACACTTGAAAACATTTGAAAATCTGTCAAGACTTTTAAAATTAATTTTTCTTTTTCTTTCTTTTTTTTTTTTTTTTTTTTGGAAAACAAAAGTCGGAAATTTCATTTTCTGTTCGAACGCGTCAAAAATAGTTCCGCTTAACGTCGTACAAACATAATTTTTTTCATTCTTTTTGGTTTCAATTTTTTTTTTTTTTTTTTAGAAAAAAAACTAACGCTTTATAAATAGATTTTTTTTTTAAATTCATTTCGAGAAAAATAAATAAAAACGAACGAAAATGATGCGTCCGCGACAACGTAAAACAGTAGAAGAACTTTATGGCAGTAAATTTGACACTTTAAAATCTCAAGTGACAGGCAATATGGCACAGAAAAATATGCGAACACCGGAAAAGGATTATGGTTATATAATAACAACAAATACCCCTTATAGTGGACCAATGGGAACACCGCCCGTTGTCAATGCTCCCGTAATAAAACCTTTAAATACCGCAAGGGAATCGACGCGGCGTAAAAGCGCCAGACCATCGAATAAATCGACTACGGAGAAACATATGAACAAAGAAAAGGATTCATACGGTATGGAAGATATGAAACAAGAGCACAATATGAAAGTGAAAACTAGTCGTTTGTCGGATAAGTCCCCATATTGTAGTGCTCCAGCACCAACACCAAATGTTTATGACAATAAAATGTATGCCAACTATAAGGATATACCCATGGAGGGCAATCCCAAATATCAGCAGCATCATCATCATCGTCAGACTGTTAATCATGACGAGGACAAAGATGATGACACTGATGAATTCTTTGAGTTGATACGTCACACTGTTGAAAATGCCATTGGGGTTTGTATTGTCCCTAGCATGCATGATACGTATTTTATTGAATGCTTTGCTGTTTTTCTTTCTTTTTCATAGAAATCGATATCAGAATTACTCAATCGCAATTTCAGAGAATTGTCCTCGAAAATTGAACGCTTTTCGGCCGATCTCAATAACACGAATGCCCTACTCAATCAAATACAGATTGACATGAACAATAGTAAGTAATTCCCGTAACGTTTAAAAATAAAATTGAATTAAATGGGGATTTCAATTACAATTTGATTTGCCTATTAGAGTATACAAAATATAGAGAAAATTACGATATCAAAAGCTTCGATATTCTGGTTTTTACGTTATTCAGTTTTTACGATATTCAGGTTTTTACGATATTCAGAGTGTTACCACGTTTGTGATGTTCAGATTTTTACGACATTCAAATGTAGTGTTACTACATTCAGATGTTTGTGATATTCAGATTTATACGTTATTCAAATTTTTACGATATTCAGATTTTTACGATATTCAGCCACACGATATAACAAAGTTCTCCATTAAATGTACGATATTCAGAAGTTTAATTTCTTATTTGAAGTTAGAATGGCCTTTATCTACAAAAAAAAATTACGATATAATTATTACGATATGATTCTACGATATTAAAATCCTTCTGAGGACAGAATAAGAAATATATAAAATTCACTACAGAATTAGGTACCATAAACCTGCCAAGAAATCTGAAAAATAATATACGATATACAGCGCTAAATAATGTTATGTTATGAAACAAATATACGATATTGTAATTTCTATTTAACTTTACTTATGTTTTTCTTTTCTTTCTTTTTTTTTTTCTACTAGAAATTGTCCACTATGGCGAAGAGAATTCACGTCACTTCCGTTATCTATGCATGAAATCCGAATACGATAAAATGTTTTACCAGCATCAAACCATGGTCGCATCAGCCACAGCTCCAACCCATACAGCAACTATTAATAGCTCAGCTTCTACCAGCAATATTGATACCAAGAAAGCCGAACAACGTAAGAGTAGCCCCAAATTAAATACGAATAGTAGCAGTAACGTAAAACAACATCGTAGTAATGCCAACGATGTTGGCAAATCCACCAACAATGGCAATTGCACGTGTCGTTCTAAAGCTGGTACGTCACCCGATGAGAAGAGTGCCACTCGTAAAAAGTCTGCTGAAGATGTATCGCAGAAATCTTCTGATGCCGGTATGCGTGAGGTTTTGGAACACATACAGAAATTTTACAATCAAATGCAAATGAATGATGCTGGTGGTCCTGTTGGACCGGGATCGAGTCAAAAGGCGAGAGACGTTTTTCGTGCTGAAGAGTTTTGTAAAATCAATAAAGAAATCTTTAATGAGGACGATGACGAAGATGATGTTGACGATGAATTGGATTTCAGTTCAGATGGCATGACACCACGTTGCGATGACAACTATGGTGGCACCACCCAACGGGGATGTATGACCAGTCGTGGCGCTAGTGGTGGTGGTGACGCTTGACTTTTTTTCTTTTTTCTTTATTATTGAACAGAGGAATTTTGTTTTAAATTGCAGTAATTTTGTAGGTTTTTTTTTTTTTGAATTTTTCGTTTTTGTAACTTTTTGCTGCATATTTTATAGGCTGAGATTATATTTTGTAGAAAAAACATTTAATTTTTTGTAATAAAAAAAAACAATCTAAATTTAAAGAAAAGAAAAAAAGAATATATACTTGAGGTGTATAGAACTCTCCATTTAAGAAATTTCAAATGAGAATTTGTAACCATTGTCCTTTACATCAGTCATCTGTATTTGCCTTTAGAAGAATACCATGATTGCCTTACAAATCCTTCTATTTCTGCAGAACAGTTTCCAAGAAATTTAATCACAAACCCTTTGAGTATTAAAATTCTCAGTGTCTGTTTAAAAGGAACAAATAAAGCCAAAATGCTTTTACTTTAACGTTGTGCAATTCGTCTTAAGTTTCCGAATGAATGAAATTCAGTTTCATTCAGTTTCATTCAGGCCAATGAAAAGAAGTAGCAACTTGCATTAGATTGATGAATAAATTGTCTTGCAAAAGAAATTCCATGGAACTGATTTAATTAAGTTTGCACCAGCACTACATCTCAACGTGCTGCAAACAAAACAAAACAAAACAAAAAAAAAATGGAAATTTTATTTGCTTGTGTAACATTCTTAGGGTTAATTTCCAAAGGTTATGGTCAAAGTACTTTACTGACATATTGACCACTTCTCCACCCCTCTCTTTTCATTGTTGGTATTTTTTTATAGGCTTTGCATATGCAAATTTCATCAGCTCACATATTATAAGACTTCTGACAAAAGTCTAAAATAACAATAAAAAGCCAAATTCAATGGTTTTTATAATTGACCTCGGAAATAAAAAGCCTTCAATCAACCTTAAACAGGGTAAAAGGAAAAGTGATGGCATATTAGTAGCTCTCGATTGGCGAATCACAACTTGAACCAGCCAGTACACACAGACAGAATTAGACAGACAAGCTTTCCGTATCATATATGTTGTGTGTATTAATCCTAGTCCATGAGTGGCACGACCTCTAATTTAATGTCGTCACCAAGTAATGAATTTTATGGGGCGTTTTCTTACCAATTAGTAACTGTCACAGCTTTTGCCAAAATAACGCTTAAAGCAGATCTTTAAAAGAAATTTGTTTCCTCCTATCTTTTCTTTTTTCAGATCTGAGATTTGAACTTAGAACTCTAATTTAGTAAGACAACACACTACTCTCCGGACAATGTCGTCCATATAGCCTAACGTTTAAAAATAATTAACGAAGCTGATCAATCTTAATCAATCAAATGAAGGTAGGGAGCATAGTCGCTGGAAGTATAGATCAGGATGCTACATTGCTAGGTAATCCTTATGCTCGATGCTGGGAACTAATGAGATCAATGTGATACAAATGAGTTCCTAACGTGATGTCAGTTCACTAATAGAGATCTTGAACAGATTCCACACGGACTGCTATTAGGGTTTGGGGGGATGAGGTGGAGTTGGAAGCGATTACGCCCTTTTTCAATGCAGAAAACTGTTGCATATCATGGTAGAGGGTTCCTTTGCAGGTTTAAACTCTCTATCGGAAGGTGATATTACGATTACACACTTTTTCTATGCAGAAAAATGTTGAACACCATGGTAGAGTGTTTCTTTGCAGGTTTAAACTCTCTTTCTCTCTCAATCAAATCTCTCCTGAGGAATATAATACACCTTATACTGCTTTACTACACTTTATACTTTGTTTTCTACACTTTTCCTTCATTCTCTCGCATTCGTATATATAATACGTCATCATCTGCTGTATCTCACGTCACATGTGAATTTATGGCAATGAAAAGGCCCTCTGATTTAGCGAATAAGCCCAATAGGTTGACTCTGTAACACTTGAAACCTGTGAGGCTATAATGCATCTCAAAAGAAAACACTTCGATGCGTTTCATACTAGGGAGGTAGTTATCTTCGCTCACACCATACAACATCCAGATATTTGTCAGGTCAATAGGACTGAAATGTTGGATCATATAGTCGCACAGCAATAATAATGAAAAAATTTTTAGAGCCACTCGTTGACAGTTAATTTCTCAGTACTTTCACTACAAACAGAGGAAAAGTACCTCGCTTATGAACCCTTCTTACGACAAGTTACGTTATAATTGAAGCTTCAAACGTTTTCGATACTCTTGCGTTTTTGAATAGAGGCCACAAGGTAGAATAACACTTTTTATGTTAAATCCCTGTCTTTGAAAATATTGGTCACTTTTTCTGGTTTTGTAATCATTATTAAAAGAAGAAAAAAAACAACAAAGAGAATGAAAGAGAGTGAAAGTGTGTAGGAGTGAGAGAAAGAGAGAAAAACAGAGTATGACAATTATGAACAATATTTTTAAAGAACATTTCAGTTTTAAATTAAACACAGTAACTAACTTGGCTTTAAGACAAGCCAACTGGCTAACTATTATAACGTATTGCCAATAAACAAGTGAGCAAATGAATAAACAAGAGAGAGAGAGAGAGAGAGAGAGAGAGAGAGAGAGCGACAGAGAGGGAAAGACATAGAAGAGAACAAGAAAAAAAAAGGTAATTTGAAACTAATTTTGTGACAAATTAATCACTCAGGCGTAAAACGTTTATTGAAAATTTCAAGTAACACACGTATGTACCGTACGTACGTACCTACAAAGAACATACAATCGTGTACACTTGTACATACACGCACATATTTGAAATACACAGTGTGTGTATGTGAGTTACGATGAAAACAACAAAAGCAACAACAATATGGAGTTTATAAATATTTATGAATTTTTAACATAAATAACAACAACAACAACAAAATCGAAAGAAGAAAAAATTGAACCTGGGTCAAGAGGGTTGATCGACTGACTAAATGCCTGGCTGGCTGTTAAGAAATGATTGTGGCATTGGCAAACACAGGTTAAAAATGTGCATTTATTTTCATGAAATATTTACAACAACAACAAGACTACCAAAAGGTTGTAAACAAAGCGCTAAAGCATGACTGAATTAATGATTTTTTCCATTTTCAAAGTAATAAACCAAAATCGAAATTTGAAATAAAATTAACGAAAAAAAAAATTTGTAAAATTTATCAAAATCTTTCTCAAATAGCGATTGAAGGCCTATTTACTCAACTGTAAACAATACACAGAAAACTAATCATACAGTAAAAACTATAGCAGATTATCACACGCATGTATGGCTTAAAAATGCTCAAATAGTTCACAGGGAATAGTATTCCTTCTATATAGGGTTTGTGTCTTTAATAACTTAAAAGGTTTTTGAACGAAAATGATTTCAAGATTATTTTGAAAACGTTGCATTTTACGCCTACGTCATGGCATTCGCTATAAAAAGCATCTACTATGGTCAAATGCCTTAAAAAGCTCAGCTTACTTGGCTCCCATAACGTAACGTTCTAATACCGTCAGTCAATTATAACTCCTGGCTGACATTTCTCAACTATCGCCGTGGTCTAATGGATTTTATCCTAATCACCGTTGACTACATACCTCCCGTCAACAAATCCAAACCTTTAGTCTTAGAATGTCATGTGCTACTTAAGAAGAAGTTTTGCCGTATTCTACTCATCTTCCTAGTAATTTAAGTTTCTGTAGAAGGCGTTGTAAGGTATTCTCAGCGTTATGAGACTGCTTAAAATGAATTCCAGTTAAGTTTTACGTAAATTTTTACCTGCATATATCTATAGCTGGACAGATCTGTCCAGTCTCTATGCAAACGGGCTCATTGTGTCACACCAATTGCTTGCCCCTCCGCAGTTGAATGCCAGTCTCAAACTCCAACTTTCAAACACATTTTCACACAGAAAAGTTTTGGCCATAATTTCCCTCCATGCCCGTTACCGTAAATTTCCACATGATCTGAGATCTAGCAGAGCGTGACCCAATTTCTTATGCCAATTTGGGTCAGCTTGAGCAGACAGTCTCATATAAATCTCTAATCACACACATAGGGACGACTCCCAGATAGAGCTACTTTAGGGCAGGTTCTCATTAGTTCAGTTATACCAATACATGGCTGTCGCTGTATCTTAATCAACTCCATCTAAGCTGATTTCAAATTCGTACTGCCTAGTCAAATAGGAACACAATTGGCCAGTCTGTCATGGTATACATTCAGTGCACAATTTTTGTGTTGTAACCTCAAAATTTATCTGAAAACCGTTTATGTCTAGCCTGAGTAACAGTCTGAGCTTTCTTTAAAATGCGCTCTATATGAGAGTCCAGTGCTATGCCTACAGGTTAAGCCTTGTTCTATGACACTACATAACCTGTGATAGACTATAGCAATCCAGAAAGTCATTTTAAGGCTCAGCTTAACTAAGGCAAAGCGAAACGAAAGTTGGTGCTACACGTACGGAACGGACACGTAACTCTATAAAGGCAGTAGAACATGTTAATTTTATAAATAGGAGCCCTAAGCGATTGTATTCTATAGCAGGGTGTTGGGTTGTTCAATTTCAATTCGAAATATAATGCATAAGCCTGGCTTAAAACACTCAAATGCTAAACCATAACAAATGTAAGCGACCACAACCCTTAAATCGATACCAAAGCATACACTCAATAATGTTAAGCGGAAAGTCTTAATATTGGACAGGTTGTGTTCAAAAATACAAATGCTTAACCGCCGTTTTTTTACATTTTAGCCCAGTTACCATAGCTACCTTTTGCTTACCAAGTGATATGGACAGCAAAGCGAAATGAAAATAGAAACAAATGGAAAATAGAAAATAAAATTCAAATGGTGGCTTATTTATGCTGACACAGTGAAAAAAAAAAAGAAACGAATTTAAATGACAGATAGACAGAGAACACACAAAATTATTGGTGTACAGGTGTAAAGAACAAATTATTTTTCGTTTTTTTTTTTTTAAAAAAAGGGTGGTTTTTTTTAGGTTTAAGCCCTTCTTGTTAAAAACAAAAAAAAAACAAAAAAACAACAACAACAATAAATTAAAATAGAAAGAACAACAATAATGATAATAATGGAAAAAAAGCCAGTCAATAGCTATTGCTGTTGTTGTTGTTGTTGTTATTATTGGCTCTAATTGTCTTTTAATTTGCGTCCACAATTCAGTTTAGTTTTTTCCAACATGTACGCCAGTGAACAACGCATTTTCAACGGCTTTAATGGGTAGAGTTTTGTGAGAAGAGCCACCAAAAAAATCAAAAAATAAAAAAATTAAAAAAAAAATAAAGTTTTTATTGAATTTAATTAAAAATTATCATTCACAATACAAATATTTTAAAAGCTTTATTTAAACGTGTGTTCTGCTGTTTTGTTGCCAAAAAAAAGAAAAACAAGCCGCATATTTAATTCAATGGCAGTTTATCAGGCCGATTTTTAATTGAAAAAAAAAAAAAAACGAAACGAAACTGTGTCTGTGTTGTTGTCATTTCGTTAAATATTTATCGGCTTAAAAAAAAAACTAAAACGAATAATAATATCGTGGAATATAAAATAAAATGAAATAAATTCCTTGAATCTACAAAAATTAATTAAAGATCGCAATTAAAAATCAAGGATTTCGGTAAAATCCAAGGCCCAACAAAATGAATTTTTAGCCTGATTCCTCTATTTCGTTTTAAAGCCTTCACTGTTCTTCACACTCTTTACGCATCTGTTTATTACGGTCTCAATTAATCTTTTCAATGTAAAGTTAAAAAACACACACACATGCACACACAATAATAATCCGATGAAATTCTAATTTCCTTGTAATGCTAGGTCCCTGGCATTGTATACAAAATACGCCTCTGAATTGATCGTAAGAGTCAATCATTTTAAAGTAGTGCTCGACAAATTCTATGTACATTTAGGGCACAGCGATGACTACGTAAACAATGTCTTTCCGGAAACTTCTTAAGTAATACATCCAGAATCGGTTATATTGTATGGTTCGTGACACTGTCTTTCTGCAATCACATACCGTTCAGTGCATAATTCTAAATTACAGGTTATCATACGATCTTAGCGCTTTGAATTAGCGTTTTCGAAAAAAATACAACAACTTCATACCATAATGTACGTTAAAGAAGTAACCTTTTGCAGAAGGAATGGCTTTTCCACAATCAGTTCTGGTTCCTCAGAGCCTTATATGCCAAGATGAAGAAAATTTTAGTGAAAACTCAGTATCGGAAGCCTATTCTTTAGCATCCAATCACCATATACACGGGGTTATTGCCAGGGTTAAACTTAATATGGTTGGGGATAGAAAACTAAATGCAAAATACATTACAATGAGCGGCATCTTAGATCCGATTTGCCACACTACGTATGTGCACAAGCATGATCACGTTCTTAAGTTATCAATCCAATTGATCGATATTTGTGAATCGTAATCCTTTTACTAAATAAATTACTTTTAAGCTGAAGAGTATTTAACAACTGACAGCCTTTCCATTAATGCAGGTTTTGAAACCACTGAACAGATAACCCTATGCAAATAGAGACTCTTAAGCATTAGCAACTTAAAGTATTATGGCTCAGGCTGTTAGGATTTCGAATGAACCATTCTACAATCAGTATTACCATTTCATTCACAGCCGTCCTCATCGCCTAGTACTTATGATCCCATAGCTTGGCATTGAGTTTTGCAGTCTGCTATCGCACATAAATTCCTGTGTTCGCATAGGTAATTACAGTGATTTAGTCAGGCCTTCAACCTAGGTTCTCACACCACCCATAGTGTGTGGGTTAATTTTATTCATGAGCATTAATGGGTCCGGATAAACTGGATATTTTTAACGCTCAAAGTTTTTGTTAGAAGCCTGCCTCGAGGATAGTGATAAAGTTCTGAGCTTTTTAAATATCCTTACAAGGTCTTCACGTAATAGATTAAAATAAAAATCGTACAACAAATTAAATTAATTACACAACAAAAGTTTTTCTAAAGCAAAACCACCCCCCATCCCTACCTGTCCAATAAATCAGGGTTTTAATTTATCGATTACTTAAGAGAAAATAAGCGCTAAAATAACACAGAAATCTAAAAATAATAAACCACATTACACAGATGAAGAAAAGGCTTTACTAAGAAAGAACAGCAGTAAAACAGAAAAACAAAATCAAAAATAAATGAAACTAATAACAGTGGGACAAAGATAAAATCAATAAAACACAGTGCAATTCATAAAGAAGAAAAAACGCAGAAAAATTAAAAACCAAGAGAAAAAAAATGAAAATACCGGAAAATAAAATAAAGCGCACATGATGCAACACTTTCACATACAGTTACACTTACAATAAGGCTTAAGAGCCAGTTTGGTGACACTGATAGAGAGAGTGAGAGAGAGAGAGAGGCAAACAGAGCGAAGCTGAAAAAAAGTAAACAAACCATAAAAATAAAAAACACAGTGGCCTGTTTATTAAAATTCTAAGAAAAAAATCAAAAATAAACAATAATAGGAAAGAAAAAAAACCGCAAATTTCTGTATATGTGTACACACACACACACACACATACACACAGATTAAATATAATGTAAAATGATGTGTAAATGAGAATTACGAAAACAATAAAAATAACAACAATACATAAGTAATTTACATGGACTTGTTTGAAAATATAAATGTTAAGAAGATTATTTTAAAAAAAAAAACAACAACAACAACAACAAAGTTCTTTTATACAACAAAAATTAACATAAAAATCACCAACAGCACACACAGCCACAAAAGATAGAAGAAAAGAACAACAAAAGTAACTCTCTTCCTAATTTAGTTAGTGCAACAGTCTTTATATTGTGTGGTGGTGTTTTAATTGTTGTTATTGTGCTTTAAAGTAAAAGAAGAAATCTGTGCTTATTTCCTTTCAGTATTTCTTACTATCAGCATTAAACAACGCCAATTATTATTTTGGCGTTAACACTTTACAACAAAAACAAATCAAAATCAAAAGAAAATCATTTCATTAATGCTTGCAGCATTGTAAAGATTAATCTCTTTAGACACTCTGTGAGAATTAACATTAAAACATTCAAGTGTTATTGATAAATCTCACTAATACATCTACGGAAAGTAAGCACGATTAGCAACATTATATTGCTACTTAAAACACAATTAAAACTGCAGCGATAATGTTAAGGAAATATTGGAAAATGCATATTTTTCAACTTAAGGATGGTAAGTGTCTCATTCGTAGCGCTTTAATTGCATAGTTTTTGAGCTGATAAATTAAAATTTAAGGACATCAAGTTCAATAAAGCAAACATAAAGCTATGATTTCATTGGAACATTGATTTCATTATAATGCTTAGACCCTGACATGATTTGCAAAATACACGTTATAGGCATTTAAATGAACGCCTCTGAATTGGCTTCGGCAGTTGGCCCCTTTAAATTGACATTTCGGACAGCATCACCGCAATAACTTCACAAATTTATTTCAACATTAGTGTATCCTTCACATAAACCCGGTCATTAATGTAGTTCCACAAAAAACGTATAACGGCGTCACATACCATGATCTTCAAATTGAAGTCGCCAAAAGGTGAAATTACTCTCTCTGGATTGGAATTATCTGATAAGCAATCAAATGAAAATCGGTTGCGTTCTGTGCTCTTGGCATAGCTTTCGATAACAAGCCAGTTAGCATACGGTCATAGCGTTCTGAGTTGACGTTAATAATTCTTCCTGGGTTACTTTCGGAAAAGCACGCGCCAAGTGTCATCTCCAGACCAAGCTGTCAGTTTTGACGCATGCAACGACTTTTCCAAAGTAACTCTTTATTGCTTTGAGTCCGGTATGCGAGAATTTTAATTGTTTTTTAGCAACCAAGCAAGAACTCAACTTCATTGCTTAAGCAAAATCGAATATGGTGTTGGTTTAAATTTAGACGCAAATTTCCTGTCGTTTGAAGGAAAGCATGGAAAAGTATGGACAACATATGATGCTTTCAGGTCTGCATGGCCCCAAAGTCGCCGTTTTGCTGAGAATTTCGCACCTGTGGCCATATTGAAATTCGATCAGAAAACGCACAACCCTTCCATGACTCTCGTCATGAGAAACAAAACCCATTTCCAGCTCTATGGATACTTGAATGAAAACAATTAACTCTTCTAAGGCACCGAAAATCTGTGTACAATACATGAAAATTTTCAATTACTAACTGCATGACCAATTCCTCATTTTCTTTTCCATCAGCAAAATCAATAACGGTTTTCTTTATTGAACTTGTTTTCAAAGCTTTTCTTTCTTACGTTCTTTTCGTTCATTCATTCTCTTGCAGTTTTTGTCATTGTGGCTCTTCTATTCTGTTGCCTCTTAACACTGACCAATGCCGACGAGCCCACCCCTAGAATACGAAATCTGCCAAAGATAACGAAATCACGAGCCATAGCCATCAAGGAGAGAACAACTACGCCACCAACAACAACAACATCAACAACAGCTCAATCATTGGCTTTGTCGCCCTCAACGGAAGCCGTTGAAATGACAACGGCCAGCATAAATGACATTTGCATACACGGCATTAAGGCTGTCATTGTGAATTCGGAAGAGGAAATGACAGTGATTAAAAATCAAAATGATTTGGTGGAAATCATCGAAGGCGACATAATGATCAGCGTAATAACCAAGGATACCATATCAGCAATGTTTGTAATAAATCGCTTGAATGTGGCCAATCTATTGGAGGCTAATTTTGAAATAGGTGAGTCTTCCCAATCGATAAAACAAAAATAACAGAAACAATAAAGAAAATTTACTAAACTTTGTAACTTTGTTTTAGGCATACGCGCCATTGCCATTGACAATGACAACATGGTAGAGAATCTCTTGCTTCAGGAGGTGGAATATCAACAGCAATGCCTTAATCATGTCATTGGCATATTTATCGATTTCGATTACTTTAATATGCTGGAGGATGTCATCAAAGAATTGGACTATAATATATGGCCCATACCCTCGATACGTGCTGATATTTTTCCCAAAGTTGCTCATCTCTTATATCAAATGCCTTGGGGTGATCAAATTGCTTCCGTTGAGATCTTGACAGAGAACTTGAACGTTTACAATGATTTCATGGATGCGGTGCGCGCTGAACACATGTGTCTAATGCATTTCAAGAGCACTACAAATATTTATATTCTCTTTGGCAACAAAATGGCTTCGCATTTTAAAGAGAATGGCACCGTATTTGCTGTGCCAACAGAGAGAATGGACAGACATTTTATAATAGGTAAGCAAGAAGTGAGATCGAATGAACACATACAGCAAAACTCTCTCTTTCCTCTCCCTCTCACCACTTTACAGATTTACCCAATAAATCGTTTATATTAATGGAAAACGAAATCGATTTGCATTTGGTGGATAAAAACTCCACACAATTGACATTGGATGAGCCTCTAATTGGCAAAACAGTTTTACCATCACGTGTATTGGCCTTTGCCAGACCGATGCTGGAGTTGGCGCATTGGCTAAAGTCTTCACTGCAAAAAAATTGCAAACGCATTGAAGATTACTTTGTTTTCGAAACGTGCAATAATTTTCTTGCCTTCATAGAGGATTGGGAAAAGACGGAACATCATCAGGCTAATCACAATACAGCCGAGCTATTGGATCTGTTGCGCATGCGGCATTTGGCTACTCTAATGAATTTTCAAATGTTTCAAAAGTTTGTAGACGAAACCAGGCCGGGAGCACCACCAGGACCTCTTGAATTTGAAGAGAAGATAACAAATCTAAGAGAAATTGCAAGTCAGAATTTTATTACGAACATAACCACCTATTACCATTACAATCGCGACAATCACACCAGTTTGGAGTTGAAAACAAAGTTTGGTCATGTTTTCAATTGCCAGTATACGGCAGGCGGTGATAACTCACGTTATCCTTTCCTATTCGATGGTGAATCGGTAATGTTTTGGCGTATTAAGCCAGATACTTGGGTAGCCACCGGCATGACAGCAGCCATTTTGGGCATATTGTGCACATTGGCTATACTGGTGTTCATAGTGGTGCGCATATCCTTAGGGGATGTGTTTGAAGGTAATCCTGTGACCAGCATATTACTGCTGATGTCTTTGCTGCTGATGTTTACATCATTTATACCCTTTTCGTTGGAATATGTGGGTGAGCATCGCAACTCACATGTAACTTTTGAAGATGCCGCCACTTTAAATACTTTGTGCGCCGTTAGAATATTCGTACTGACACTGGTGTATTGCTTTGTATTCTCTTTGTTACTGTGTCGTGCCGTTATGTTAGCTTCCATTGGCTCAGAGGGTGGTTTCCTATCGCATGTCAATGGCTATATACAGGCGGTTATCTGTGTATTTAGCATTTTAGTGCAACTGGTTATGTCCATTGAACTGCTGGTGGTTATGCATATTGCCTCAGACAAAGTGTCCTGTGAGAATATGTATTATGGCCATTGGCTTTTCGGTTTACTATCATACGATATGATTTTATTGCTAAGCATTATTGCTTTGGTGCCATTTATTTATCGTTCGCAAAGGAATTATCGCGAGGGTATCCTTATCGTAATTGGTGCTGTTTTGATGTTTATCATCTGGATTGTATTCATTGGGCTGTCCTTGTTTGGTGATGAAATGCGTGATGCTGCTTTACCTTTGGGTTTGCAGGCTTCCGGCTGGGCTATATTGGTGGGTATTTTAATACCCCGCACATTCCTAATCGTCAGAGGCATTGAGCGTTCAGATATTGCTCAAGCTTTGCCTTCTCTTACTTCATTGGCATTTGCGCAAAACAATCAATACTCATCGGAGCAGGTAAGTACTTACAATGCTTAATATCGGCTTAGTACGCTTAACTTATGATTGAAATTCTTTTGTTATTCTAGAGTGTCTATGAATGCGTTAATCCTGCCATGCGGAACATTTCCCAAGATGAGCTGCACCATCAAACTCCCAGCGAAATTCCCACTTTACCACTACGTGGCGGTGGACCTCGACGTCAACAGTTCTTTGCTAATCTACGTCAGGCCAATGCTCACATTGGCCCTAATCGCCAAAATACCACACGTGTCCAGCGTGGCTCACCCAATCAATCGGAACAATCTTCATTGGAGGATGACTCACCGGAAAGCAGTAAAATTACTCGATTTTAAGGATTCTTTTAAAACTCCAACACCAAGGCTTCCCAATTATTTACTTTCCCGTCGCAGGTCCATTATTTTATGAAAGAAAACAAAGAAAGAAATTGCAGAGTCCTAAAGTCTCCCATTAATTTAAAAGTTTTCTTTTCGTATTTGTAAGTTTTAAGGTACTTTTCCGCCTCCTTGTTTAACATATTCTAGTCAAAATGTTTACCTTTAAAGGATCTTTTTAAAAAGGAATTCTTTTTTTTTTTTCATTTAATCCCGTGTAATACAATATAATAATGATGAGTATTTAAAGAACATGAAATATTTTTAAAATAAAAACTTTTGAAAAGATTTATAAAAATTGCAACAATTTTCTTATTGAAAGTTCAGAATAAAAAAAGTACTTTTTTAAGTACCATTAGAAAACAAAGGATAAGTTAATCAACAAAGTTCTTTGACAATAAATCCAATATATTTGTACATGTGTTGGTAGAAGAGTTTACTAAATGAAGCTTTAGTTTGCACTGACTTTTGACGGAACAGTATATAACAGCTAGCTGACACTGTTGATAAGGACGTTTGATCGTACCTATCTTTTCAGCATGAGTGGGAATCCAGTTATCGTAAACATTTCTCATTTGATGGACCATTTCTCATTTTGATCGACATATGAGTACACTTGCTATCCTCTATATTTAGTTGTATAATTACCACCACAATCATTGCATTCCTTCAGAGACCTGTTATTTTCGGATGTGTTGCATCTATCTGCGCCATGAAAATCACATTGCCGATAGGATACGTCATACATTTTTTTATTTAATATCTGCAGCCTTTAATTCCATTCAAAATTCCCTCCCATTTTCCTAGTCTAAATCCCTGATTAACAAGACGAAGCTGTCAAGCATTAATGATAGGTTTAGCAGTTTTTGTTCGTGCAAATAATGAAAACCTGTCTTAATGAGTAACATCATTGGGTCTGGACATTTTTAATGAGTTTAAGCTTTATGACCATTTTAGCAAAATATATACCCTAACACAACTGTACAGCTGTAGTATTATGAACACTATCAATCACTATCAATCATTATTAATCACTATCAATCATCATCAATCACTGTCAATCGATATCAAAATATGGGCATGACGTACTAGTTATTCTTGTCATACTCATTACACTTGAGAGCGATTATAGTGGCATAGAAGTCTAGCTGACGCTTTTTCCACTGCCTGTATAAGGAGATTTGAATAGGTTTTATATTTTGATTGACAAAGTTGGAATTGGATTCGATGTATCAAATGGAATTAGGCAGTTTTTTCTGATGTGCATCAGGCATACAAAAATTATTTACTTTTAAGCTTCTATTACTTGTTGTCACATCAATTTTAAAAAATATCTTCTGGCAGTAGTTCTAGTAACACGATATTCTTGTTTTTCCCGCTATTCTAAGGCAATTTTTTAAATAATGAAACCGTTAAATACATGGAAATAGAAAAGCTTTTTGTTTATTAATGTCAGCTTTCTTCAAAAGCTTTATTATTGTCGGCGGTTGTTAAATTTAATAACAAAATTATGTGATTATCATTGAATTTTCTATCCTTTGAAGCAGAAAAACTTTCTCTTGAAGCTTTCTAAGCTCTTTAACAATATTTAGTATGTACATTTACATCCACCCGCATATTTAATTTTTGTTAGTAAAAGCTCTCCTTAAACAGCACTTGCCAGCGTGTGTTGTGTGTGTGTGTCTTAAATTATTTGTTGTGCATTTTGTTAGTATTCTCCTTCTAATTGTAGTTGTTGTTGTTTTTAACACATTAACAAGGGAAAAGCAACACAACCACCACATGATGAGTATTTACGTCACATTTCACGTTGTCCTTGCTACCGCAAAATTATGTGTTTCTTTAGCATTTTTTTTTCTTTCTTTCTTTCGCTCTTTAGCTCTCTTTGTTTGCGTTTTTTTTGTCATTTTTTTTTCGAGTATAAACTACTACTCTTCACTCTCTGTAACAGTAGTTTATGCCCGATATCTTGACTTTCTTTTTCAATGTTTGCTTTTTGTTTTACTATTAGTGCCTGTGTGTATGGTGATATATATAGGTGTGAGTGTGTGGGTTAAAATGAAAGCAGACGTAAATGTGCTTGTCTGTACAGTGCTTCTGTAAGAATAACATGTGTACGTACCTACAGTTATGGATGGAATTGACTTCTGTTTTTCTTCATTTTTTTTTTTTTGTTTTTTTTGTTTATAAGAGAATGAATGAAATGTTTGTTTATTTTTCTTTTTTTTCTGTTGCTTATTCTTCTTCTTTTTTCTCTTTGCCATTTGTTTGTGTATGTTGTTGTTGGTTGTTTTTATTTATTTTTTCTTTATATACTGACGTCAAAAGGGCATCCCCCACTTATAAAATGCCACCTTTTCTTAATTTAAATTTTAAATTTGTTGAGGGTAAAACAAAAAGGCTTCAGGGAGATAAAATCATGCAAATGCAATTTTTTTTTTTTTTGTATTTTCAAACAGATTTCTAAAGGCCGGTTGATTTGTTTCTTTATAAATTTTAATTGCAAAACTATTCATTTTATTTTGCCCTTCAATATCAATGTTGTTGCATCCACACAACATAAGGTTCCGGTTAGCAAGTTTCGGCTGAATAGTTTTCCTCATAATTTTTAAATCCTAATCGTAACACTTGCAAATATTTTCAAATTATCATCAAATTATTGATGAGAATTCTCTATAAGCTGTCACATCTGTCTCATAGTTATGCTTCCTTATCAGCAAGCATAATGCAAAATTTCTCCAAACTGCTGTCAAATAATTGGCATGCAAATGATGTTCACAAATGCGATTGACCAAAAAACATACATTATCAGGCCCAGTGGTAAGCTTGACAATCGAGCTTCAAAACATATCATCAAACTAATAAGTTTAAACGATTAGCCATTTTTGAAGAAACTTTAATTTGTTTAAATTGATTAGACCTTGCCATTACGTCATACGAAATACAATGTCACTTAAATTATTAGTTTCCTGCAGGTAATTATCAATCACTTTTTAGCACATTTCTGGCGATATGTCTTTGATAATTTTACAAATTTTGGTTTTAAAACAGTCCAACATTAGGCAATTATCAGCATAGACACTGTCTTCAACGTAGACCCATAAAGACGAGTCCAACAATGTCAAATCGTATGAATTTGGTAACCATAAGACATTGACAAAACGAGAAATTACTCTTCGCATCAGTGTCCTGTAATTTAATGCACGTTTCACTAGTTCCAAGACCTACAATTGCAGGTCAAAGAAAGTTGGTTTTAGAAATTTCGTAATCACCGAATCAAAAGTGAGCTTCGTTTTTGAAGATAATTTTTGTCAATTAAACAGCACTGAAAGCATGTTACTCCAGCGAGCAATTAGCAGATTCACAGCATTACGACTGGTCAGCTAGCTTTAGTTGTTGTGTGAGTTTGACTGGGACAGTTGATCTACTGTAATCAGCTCAAAATGTGGCCACATTTGTATCACCACTCTTCTAGTCTTTCCAGCTCTTCTAGCTTTTCACTTTTCTCCAAAGACACTCGGTATTCTTGTAGCATCTTATGGATCTAATGGCCCCTTTTAACGTCATATATCTTAGTCGATATACTTTCATAAGTTCGATAAGAAACAACTTTCAAAACCTTAGGAATATACTCTGAACCAGCAGTCCATCATTTTTCAATTCTATTCTTGTACCGTTTGACATCTTTTGCCGATAATTTCATTCCTTTTGATTGAATTGATAATTCAAATGACACTCATCTCATCATGGCAATTTTTTGCTTCGCCATGCTTCTCTCACCGTCCAGTATGCAACCACGTCTAAATAAAGAGTAAATGTGTCTCTATTTTAATCTCTCGTTTTAATAATGAAAACTTGCTGTTGTTGTTTTCTATTTCTTTTACTTGTTTGGTTTGTTTTGTGTTGTGTCATCCTTTTTTTTTTTGGAATGTTTTTGAGCAGATTTTAAATTATGTCTTGGCGCCACTTTATGCCACGTGCACCCATCATAGATTTTTGGTTTTTAAAGTGGCATGAAGCATAGAAAACTTTCAACATTGACTGTGTTGGTTTTTCTACATTTTTTCAAGGGCTTTTGTTGGTTGTTGGTTTTTTTTATTTATTAAAGTCTGTGGAAGACATTTGGCTAAAAATAAATTTAAGCCTTCAATAATTGTTAAGCCTAATGGCCTATTGATGATGACCTTGAGCGAAATAGTTAGAGAGAGATTATAAGGGATTATAAAAAAATACAAAAGGGAAGCCGATATTATCAACATTAACGTAGAGTGAAAGACATGAAAGATTGCAACAACTGGAAGGTAATTATAGAAATTCCTCTGAAAGTAAAGACACAATAAGTTTTGACAAGAGCCACCGTCATATGGTCTTTTAAATCTTTTAAATCCTGTGAAGTGTTCCCAAACTACAAATTACTTCTCTAACACAATCGCAAAACGAACCTACTCTATCTTTTGGTGAACAACAACTACAGTATCGAAAGGTCTTAATGTGTGACGTAATAACTCACTTCGTCGTGGAGTCTTATAACTTTTATCGTAGTATTGCAGCAAGTCTTCATTTATAATTGTAATGCGTCTTCCACCTTTGTTGTCATCCATCCTGTGTCTGTGCTGTACCTTGCATACTTTGCATGGATAGTTATCTGTATTGTCCCGGATATTATAGCATATGCCGCTTCGGAGACTATACGATTTGCTCAATGGATTGTTAACGCAATGTGTCTGTAAACGTGCATTATTTGCCTCTAGCAGTGTATTTTTGCAAATTCACTTATTGGTGCCACATAGAGTGCAACACCTTCCGTCTGACTGGTAACATATTTGATTACCATGGTGACATAGGTGTAAAGAGGGGCACTGAAGACTCCATCTATGAATTCAAAGTTTACGATTTAAGGTTTTGATTCTTTATAACAAATATTTTAAAGAATCGTAAACCTTTTACGGGAGTCTATGTTCATTTAAGCATCATGTCATGTCTCTCGCTCTCTTTCTCTCTCTCTCTCTCTCTTTCCTTTTCTCTCTCTTTCCATCTCTTTTTTCTCTCTCTCTCTCTTTTCCACTTTCTCTCTCTCTCTCTTTCTTTCTCTCTCTTTCTCTTTCTCTCTCTCTCGCTTCCTCTAGTTTTCTCATATTTTAACACATACATACACATGCCTTAAGTTTTATATTTTCATTTACAAAATCCTCATAAATTACAAACTAATTTTAACTTTTTTTCACATTAAAAGCATAAATTTTATAAGAAAAATAAACTTTCTTTTGTAATTTAAAAACATATTCACGAACACGTGCACATTATTTAAATTACCAACACCGTTAATCCCAACAATCTTTCAGTATCAGTGCTGGAGACCACGGCAACCATCTTTAATAAAGATGGAGAGACTAGCATGCAGAGTGTAAAAAGAAGAAGACAAAATGTAGATTAAAGAGGCAAAAGTGTTAAGAAGAAACGTGACAATATCATAAGAGTAACGAGCCAAAGAATAACAGCAACAGCGGCACCAACACCAACACAAAGGTTAAAAAATAACAATAACGCAAGAACAACACCAATAATATCCTTAACATCATCAACATAAGAAGCAAGCAAACACATGCATGAACACACACACTAGCGCACTCGCTTGTGTTTCCATGCATGAATGAAAAAAAAAAAAAAAAAAGAACAACAACAACAAAGGCTGTATTGAAAATATTACAAGTATTTGAGCGAAAACTATTAAGGAACAAACAATGTTTGTGTACAAAGAGACTGAAAGCTAAAGAGAAAGAAGGAGATGCCAAAAAAACAAAATGTGTCAGGATGTTGTTACAAGGGGTTCGCAAACAATAACAACTCACGTGTTTAACAAAATATTTTAAATTAGGGGAAGAACAATTTAAGCGACACAACACAGCGGATGATTTTATATTTTAATAGGAGAACTTGACCTTGATATGATATAAACTCAAGCTACTGTATGGATCTGCCAAGAAATGGAAGAGTCATAATGAGCAGTTATATAGAGGTAGCTGTCCTAAGAATTGGAATAGACAAAAAGTGACGGTCATATAAGGCTCATTGTGGTACTGCAGTTATCCAATGCTCCTAATTCCAGAACCATTTTGATAAATTATCATTGGTGTTAAGGTACTTTTTCTTCCTCCAACATAATGCTAGGCTTATAACCAATACTGAAGAACAGTGTCACCTCAACTCATCTCCCGCTCCCCTTTTTAGTCTCTTCATCTTCTGCAGAAGTTATTTGTTACGTGTCCATGACTACTACAATCGTTAACAGAATGTCTAACAGCATTATCTAATATAGGCTCCCAAGTTTTTAGAAGAGTTTCCAAAGAGTTTAATGACCAGCTTATCCACTCTACAGTACTTTGGAATACTGATATGTCCTGGTGCTCATGTGATCAGAAAGTATGCTATTCGTTACTGCAGCCTGTATGACTGTCACTTTCCCATAGAAGACAATGCAGTTGTACGCTAGCCTTATGGAGTGAATTATGGCTGCCGACACTATGATTCTTATCCTACCTCTCTTACAAGCGTTATTGTTTTTTTTTTAATGCTTAAGATAATCACTTAAGATCATTTATTATCTCTTTGATGGAGAGTTACAAGAGTTTTATTTAATTTCTGTAATAAAATGATTACCCTTTACAATTCAAATTCTCTGAATTTAATTACAAAAATGTATTGCAATTTATTACTGAAAGATAGGCTTCTTCTCTGCTCTACAGTTAATGCAGTAGTTATTCAAAATATTGTTAGTGTTGCCAATTCTTTTAATTGTTGTCATGCCATAACAAAATCTCATTTTCATATTCCCTTTTTCTCAACACTGCTATTAACATTATAAACAGCAAAACAACATAGAAACAACAACAACACCAACAACAACAACAACAACAGCAACATCAACAACTGCAACAGCACCAACAACAACAACAACAAAGCATTACAAGAAAAATTATAGCAAAATGCCCTTAAGTGATGATAACAGAGAAAAAAATTTTTATTATTACCAATCAAGAGAGAAGCTAATTTACCAACAAAATAATAAAAAAAAACGAGAAGAAAAGAAAATAAAACAAAACAAATTGGAACAATATGAGACAAGATTAGACAGGAGAGAAAGAACTTAGGCATGAAAGTGGTAAAGAGTGCGAAATAGAGTTTTATTAGAAGACCAAACAAAATATGAAAAAAGAAAACATGAGTAGGCGAGAGAATACAATAAAATTAAATAAAAAGTTCCCAAAAAAATAAAAAAACAATAAAAAAAAATAGAAAGAAAAGGGTAACGGTTTAATATAAGACAAGGAAACAAACAATTTAATGCAAGCCATAACAGCCAATGCTATTGTTGTTGCTTTTAGCTTTTGGCTTTCAAGGTTTCATGGCGTCATAAATAAACAACAACCACACACATGTGCACCATCTCTCCACCGTAGCATAAACACACTCAGTATGTTGATGATGATGAGCAGCCAGCCTTTTGTTTTCATTCATTTGTGTACACACTGTACATGTAGATGTAAACATAGCTTATAAAACAACATGTTTGGATATGTATGTATGTGTATGTGTGTGTGTGTGTGTCTTATTATTGTTTTTCTTTAAGATGACTCATTGCTTCGTTCCATTCCAAGAAGTTTAAAGACAAGAAAACTAAGAAAAATATAACGGAATGCATCATAACAAAGGATAATTTATGATTAAGGATGTAACATGTTGGTATTTGGAGATGAAATATTTATTTTTGTAATCCCTATAAACGATAATGGTAGAAAGTCTGTGCCAGCATTGCCAACCATAATAATAGTTTATCATGCCTTACAGGGCTTTGTGTATGCAAATCAACAGCAGCAAATAAAACGTGGTAATATTTCTTTTTTATACTTCAGGATAATAGTTTGCGTTAAGCATAGGCCATGACATCCGTTTCGAGGCAACAATGAATTGCAGCTTCATACTCCTAAGAGCTGCTGCCGTAGACTAATGACTCGTCTAGCTACAGCAGCTCACATAAGTACCAACCTGAAACCTTACGTTTAGACATGTCGTTTATCTTAATGGATTGCGATTGGAAACTAGCTGGACTGATAAAGGAAAATCCAAATCCAAATGTCCCAAAAGGAAAATGGCAAGAAAGTTGGAAAAACAGTTCGAATATATAATGAACCGCTATAGTAAACCCGACTAGACTAATTGAAATTATTGGTAATGGACTAAGCCAGCTCCTGACAGGACGTGGTGGTTATAGGACGAGGTTAACAAGCCTAACTATAATCTAAATTAACTCTTGACGGGACATGCTGGTTACAGAAGGTGACTATAATGGATGACATCTCCACCAAAACGTTATCAACGATTTAACGAAGACATAACACAGGAACTTTAAGTGTACAAATGCCAGACATTTGCTGAACATCTGGTGGAAATCGAATTCATGATCGGGTTGAAAGAAAAACCATTAAAATAGTCAACGAAATACGGCAACCACAACTCATTTGAAAAGATAACTAATAAAGGAGCAGCCAGAAAGTTGATCACACCCCGATGTAATTCCGTATAACATGTTCGCGATGTATGGTACTGCAAATGGAAATGTCTTCAGTCGGAAAGAATAGAGCATTTCTCCAGATCCACTGAAAAATTTAAAATGAATGAATCGAATGAACACACTAATTGAAGACCACTTTAGAGCCTGTCTGACTGTAGTAATTCTATTTCTCTATATGCTTGAGCGACTCTCTTCTGCTAAAAGCTTAAACTAAGCTGACCTTTAAGCATATCTGCTAAACAGTATAAGCAATTAATGCTAAACGTTAGTACTTCATAGCTTAACCCACATATTATTTATCCTAAAATTATTGTTTTTGTTGTTCTTGTTGTCGCCTATAATTCATATTGTAATTTTGTTTTTTTTTTTTTGTTAAATCAATTAATAATGACAGAAACAATATAAACGTCATACAAATGACGTCAACAAATGTCGTGACTCTCATGTTGAAATATTTATTAACGTGAACACAAAACCCTAATCACTCACCTGAACATACGTTTCGGTTTCAATTAAATGTTCTATGGAATCCCTGTACCTCTCTCACTTACATTCAATCAATAGATGAAATGAATGAAACTGATTTAGTTGGACTGTAGGAAAAAATTGCATATGAAAACAGTTAGAAATATAACAACTATACACCACATAACAACACTATACCACATCATACAACAGTTAGACAAAAAAAAAAAAAAAAAAAAAAAAAAA
>QOCX01000067.1:334846-406108 GCA_005959815.1 Sarcophaga bullata
AGTAGATAACCCTATAATTTATAAATCTATACACCTAGACAGACATAACCACACATACAACTATAGACTACTGTACATACATATATATATAAATATATGCATGACTGCATACATAGGTATGCGAATGTATATGTGTAGGTTAATTGTCATAATCATGATAATTGTAGAGGGAGTTTAAACCACAATTTAAAGTGTTTTAATGTCAATGACGACATTAGCCATGAATACTCTCTCTATTGTACATGAACAATGACAACGACCACATCAGCAACAGCAACAATAATGTCAACGACAACAACAATATAATGACACGTTACCACCCTGTAATTGCACACAATAGAATAACAAAAACAAGTGAAAGGAGTATACAACAGTCGATCAATCTCGACTTTCTGAGAACCTACAATCAACTCTGTCCTGCGGATATTGAGAATCCATGGGGACACTTGTGGGTAACTTTTAAGCACAAGTCTATGACATCCCAAGATGGATTCAAGTCCACTTAGGTAAAAAAATCAGGTTGTATACGATTGAATAAAGCCTGGTCTAAGAGACCGTCTAAGCAAGCTGAATCAGATGGGCATGAGAAACACGGTAACGCTCTACTGGGTCCCAGGATATGTGAAAATTCAAGGCATTGAGCAGGCAAGATGCACTCAAGTCAACTTAGATAGAAAAATCAGATTGTATGCGATTGACTAGAGAATGGTATGAGACTGTCTGAGCAAATCCAATCAGCTGGAAAATGTCAATACGGCCACCCTTTATTTGTTCCCAGGACATGTGGAAAATCCAAGACATCGAGCAAGTTGTTGAGCTTTGAGACTTTCTAACTAGCTCTGAAAGCCAAAATCATACGGTGAAGTGGGAAGAGAAGTTTGGAAAGTCATACTTGGCGACAGAGAAGATGGAGAGCAGAGAGCGAAGTCTCTGCTCAAACCGAAAATTGCTGATAGAATGGATAAGTAAGAAACGAGAACGAACGTTTATTGTCCAGTTTCTTTGGATTAATGGAATACAAGCCTGGTTATATGCACCGATAACCGATATTTTTGGCCAATAAGATTATGGACGTAACAGCACCATAAGCCACATAAAATTAGAGATCTTGACTTTATTGCATGAGAAATTTATTCAAGTGAGTTGGCCACCACATCATGCAATTTGAAGTTCTTAGACTTTTCTGTGAGGCTACATCAAAGACAGTATCTATGAACTGATCAAGAACCATGAGCAAGATCCAAACCAGAGACATGGCACTGTATTCGAATGCAACTGCTTCAGAATGCCAGCCAATTCACGAACAAAACTGTGTGTATTTAAATGGCATAGTGTCATACGGTCTACAAACTTGCATATTTATTAGTGTTGTAGGGTGTAGAGGAAAACAAACTGAAAAAACAGTGTTGTTAAACAAGTGGTCTCATTAAAGTTACTATTTTTATTACTATTTTGCTCTTGCTGCTACTGCTGCTATTGTTGTTGTTCTTATTTTATAAATACTTCAAAAAATACTAAGAATATTCCGTTACTATATCATACGCATACACATACTTATACATACACTCACTTTCACTCACTATCCCTCTCCCAATCTATCTCTAGCTATCCCTCTTACGCCCTTTGGCTTTGTTTCATTGTGTTTAGCACAGAGATATTTTTAAATATAATTACAGTTATTCTGCCTCTGCTATCATTGTGTAGTTAAATTTATTAGTCATTCTTTCATCATCATTTACCTCCCTTATTCTCTTAGTCTCTCATATATGGCAACTGTTGTTTTGCTGTCAAACATTCATACTGGCTCGCTGGTAAAGTCAAACTTGCGTGTGTCTATGCATGGCTGTGAGATTTTACTAATACACACACACACACACAATTTTTAAAATACAATTGCAATCATTTGCATTCGTTTTTTGTTTTTCACTCCTCCTCTTCTTCTGTCTTTTCTATTTTTACTATGTTTTATAGAAAATAAAAACTGAAAACAGAAAAAGCTTTTCATTCATCAAATTTGTTTACGTATGTAGTCGATGATTGTTTTTCTTTTTTTTTATTCTGCGAATTTTTTTCTCTTCTTTTTTTCGATTTTCTTTTGTCTTTTTTCATTGTGTTTTATTTTTAACCATGATAAAAGTAAAGTTTTTTTTTTGATTTGTGTTTCTTTTTGTTCGCTGGAGCTTTTTTTCTCACTCAAAGACTTAACGAAACTTTATATTTTTGTTGTTGTTATTGGATTACACATGGAGTTGTTATCGAAACAAGAGCGTCTTCTTTCTAAACAATAAACACAGTGACTAACTACGGAAATTAAGTTTATAACTTAAAAATGAGAAATTCATTATAAATGGCAACTCTATCGTTTCGGAACTCGATCTAGTAAACTTGCATAGTTTACAAAGAAAAAGAGCAAAAACCGATTAAAAGAATAAATGAGATGTTTTAATCTGTATTCACATGGCCAATACTTATTTAATACGTCATTACAACCCTTTAGTCAAGATTACGATCTGGCTTCCCACGTCTTTCATGTTGCGTGTGTTAATTTTACCCATGTGTGGCGGGACTTAGGATTTAATATCGACTCAGAAAGACAGCTTTTTGAGAAGATTTTAATTTTACTCTCAGAGTTTGCCAGAAGATTGCTGATGAGTCCATTCCCCCAAGCTAACCACCAAACTATCGACCCGCAGAAAATAGTGTGTTCAATCACAATATCGCACAGTCAGTATAAATTTTTAGGATCGATATTTCAGTTGCTGTTGGATAGCTACTCTGCTGATATTAGAGAGAAAGAATTCAGGGATAGTACTAATACTGTCTTGCAACATTCCCGTAATAAGCACTGGCGAGGATGTAGAATATCCAAATCTTATTAAATAACAATACGTAACGTATGTTATAAGCCCCTTAAGGGACTAAACAAGAACCAGGAAGCTCATGGCAAACTCCCAAAATATTGACCAATGCTGGACAGTACAGCAATTAACATACTTGCCTTATGCACTCCAGGAAACATTTAAGCTTTCACTTTTCCCAAGAATCCCTGCGAAAGTTATAGAAGAAATGACCAATCAAAATATAAAATGGCCAGCATTTTCCCGCGTAAAAGCTTTACGGTTTTTAATTTCAATTTCAATAACTTGAAGAAAAAAAAAAACTTGCAATAGAAGTAACATCTCTAAACTGACCTACAAAGGAAAAGCAAAAAAGAAGAACGAAAAAAAAAAGAAAAACAAATGAAAGCCAAAAAGCTTTCGTTAAAAAATTAAAGAGAAACTCTTTGTCCCTCTCTCGTTCTCTGTATTTGCAAGTGTGTGTAAGTGTGTAGCTGTATTAACAATAACAAAAGAAAAGCTTTTTCTGTCCCGTTAAACAGTATGTGACAGTGAAGACGTAGTGAAAAAGAGAGTGTGAAAATGAAACCACAGTATACACATAGGCGAAGCTTTAATTACTTTAGTACTTAACGGTATTTCAACGATAACGGTCATAAAAACAAAGAAACTAAAGAATAGCGGTAAATAACAAAAAAAAAAGTAAAATTATATCCCTTTAAACAAATACAAACACTCAGGCACACACACAAACACACAAGCGCTCTCTAGCAACATACAGTTGCTCCAACACACACAAACACACACACACACATAAAAATAGAATCGAAGTGTTAAAAGAGAAAATAATTTAAAAGAAATTTTTATTTTAAAGCACAGTTTTAAGCCGTGAAATTTAAAATTTTTTAACAAAATTTAGAAAAACGGCAGTTTTTTTAAGTAAAAAAAAACATAGCAAAAGAGGGAAAAAAAGAGTGTTTCTTTCCTCCAAATACTTCAAGTGTAAGAAAGTGAGCGAGTAGAATGAGTAGAGTGTGTTGTGTGTATCCTGTGTTTCCCTAATAAAAAAAAAGAAAAAAATTCAAAAGAAAAGATAAAAAAGAAAAATTGGATGAAAAGTGAAATACAAAAAAAAAATCTTTTTTAAAAAAAAAGAACCCTAAAAAGCTATTTTAACGCGTAAAATTTCGTTTTAAAATTTGGTTTCAATGCCTGCTTGCCATTATTTATTGTATTAAAAACAAATATTCTTTCTTTCTTGCTTGCTTAAATTATTATTTTCTCTCAAACCAAAAAAAAAAAAAACTACAAAAACAAAATTCAAATATCCTCGCCAAAGCATTTCATTTAATTTCTCAAAGGCTTTCGTTTACAACAATAAAAAGTGCTTGCAAATGCTTTAGAAAAAATTCTTTAAGAAAATTATTGCAAAAAAAAAATGTTTTAAACGCCTAAATAGCTGCTATAATAAATGTCTGCTATTTGCCTAAAATTATGCCTAACATTATGTGTCTAATAACAGTTTAAAAAAGAAAATCTTCAAAGAATATTAAAAAATTCGTTATTTTTCTTAATTTTATTGAAAATCTTTTAATGCTATCGGAACAATTAACGCCGTCTCAGGCGTTTCATCGCAATTTGTCTTGTACCAACCCTATCAATGGCACGGCATTAAAAGCACATCACCATACGAATAAAGCTGGCGGATCGAAAGGTGAGATTAAAAAAAAATGAAATTTTTGCAAATAAAATTTAAAAAAAAAAAACTTTTAAAATAAAATTAAAAAATTTTTTCTTCTACTCACATGCTTAACATTATGCTGACAACGACTTGTATTTGGACATGATACTTTGCTCAATCAATTCCACTTTTGGTTTTGACTTCAAAGAATTTGTAATCAAAAGAAGCTTAGAATTCTTTAAAGTCCTTAGTCCTTAAGTACTATGGCTCCCAGCCATACAGTGGAGTCACACATTGAAATGAAATGTATTTTCCTCAACACGGTTCGAAATTTTCGATAACTGGCAGAGTTTCGTTGTAGTCTAATAGGTAGTGTGTTGGCTCATTAGACCAGAGCCCGTGATACAACCTCTAGCTCACGGTGATTTAACATCAGCAATCATTAGGAAGAAACTCTGAAAGTAAAATAAAATTGCCATGAAAAGTTTCTGTAAAAAGTGTGTTGTTCGAAGTCAACACATTGAAATTAACAAACATAACATGAGTGGCGTGGGAAGCTAAGTAAACATGATGTGTATGTACACCACATTTAGGGTTGTTCTAGAATACCGGTTGCCTATGTAGAAAATAGCGAGGCACTCTAGGACATTCAATGATATGATACTTAAGACATTTGTATAGGGACCAGCCAAGTCAAGTGCACCATCGAAACATGCAAAACAAAATTTTGCAGAGTCCACCTTAGGGATCGCATTGCTATTATAACCAGACACTAAACTTTGGATATAAATACATGCAGTGACACTACAAAGACTTCACAATGGCCTCTGTGACGGGAAGCAATAAAAGAAGACCATAAAACATCTTCTATGCCATTGTGCGGCTTCTGAAAACCCACAATTGTTTAATAGACCGCATCTAGTCAGAAGAGATTTAAGTGAATGAGAAAATCCAGCCAGGAGTTATAGTTTGATGAGGGATTGGGACTATCAGTATTACAAAGCAACTGCATAGGTTCCTAGTAAGCAACTGTTACAGTCGCAATCCTTATTTATAACAATTTTCTTAGATTTTAGCTTTAACAAGCCTATTTTACAAATTATAAGTAATTGAGGAATTAATTATTAAGCGACTAGCAAAATTTCCTTAAGTTCAATGCAATTATTGTACAATCAAATTATTAAATAATTATTTATAAAAATTAATTCGACTTTAATCCGAACTATGCATTCAAATGAATTGAAACAGTAACAGTAACTACAGGGTGCATACGGTGAATGCAATGCTATCCCTCCCTCTCTTTATCTCTCTCTTACGTTTTCATTTCAACAAACAAAAATTTACCTTCATATTTATATGTAGTAGTAGTTGTTGTTGTTATTGTTGTTACAGTTACTGTTCAATGTAACTGTTTTGAATTTTGTGTAGGTCAGTGTTAAGCAATTATTAGTATAATTATAAACACACACACAGATCCACACACATACATTAACTCTTTGAATAGAAGGGAAAGTGAGGAAGAGTGTATAGATATAGTCCTAGACATTCGTTTGATCGCAGTAGAATTATTTTTTTTTTTATTAATCCTTAGTGAGACCCAAGCCATGTTGCTCCAAATACATTTTTTTCCTCATCGCAATCCCGTATTAAATTTCTTTTTGGTATCATAAATGTTTCTGGCGGCAATAACGGCTGCTATATCATCTGCAGAACCCACAAAATGAAAGTCATCAGGCAAATGCCTGATCTGGCCCTTCCTTGATTTTAACCCAGAATACTACCACTCGGATATCTTTTAATATTGTTGTGTAGATGCACCGATATTTCTCCTTTTTTTTTAAACCTTTTATAATATCCTCTCATTACGGGCCGTTATAAGCATTTCGTACGACTAAACTTGCTTTTCTAATCCCATTTCCAAACAGTTTACTTTAATTTTTCACAAATTTTGTAGTTTTTTATACAAAAATTGTTTGTTATAAATTAAAAACATTTTTGACTGCTGCGGTCAAACGAATATTTGACCAGAAACGGCAATAAGTTAACAAAATTAGTTCATATTTACAATTAAAATCTCATCAGAATGATTAGAAATGAAGTGTGCTCAAACAATTGCCTACCACTGTAATTTTAATTGAGAGTGTAATATTGTCTATGAGTGTATGCGTATATAAGCTACTCTTGGTCAATCATTCAATTTAAGCAAGTGTTTGCTGTTACTGCAGCCATTATAATTAGTAGTTGCCATTCGAGGAAAGTGTATGGGCATATGCAAATAGTGTGGAAAGAAATTATAGATATACTGCAACAGTATTTACATAGAAGTACAACCTAGCTTTTTATGCCATCCGTGTGTTATGTATTAATTTTATCCATGAGTGAGTGGCGGGAGCTATAGTTTAATGACAGATTTTTGAGAAACTTTTCATTGCAAAATTTATTTTACACACGCAGTCTTTGCCAAAAGACTGCTGAGAGCAAGTTGCCTAAAGAAATAGTTTTCATACTTCGTTTTGTTCGATATATCAGAGCCACAGGCTCTCGTCTATTATCCCCACTATACACACTGGTCTACGGTGGCTTAAGAGACTAAATTTTAATGTAAAAGAAATGATAGCTTGATACTAAGGAAAATGAAATTGTTGCTATTATTTCCTTCAACACTGTACATTGCATTAGAGAACCTCATAGAGAGATAGAGATAGAGAGAGAGAGAGAGAGAGAGAGAGAGAGAAAGAGAATAGCGTTACAAGGTATAAATGAATTACAATAACCTCGTAAGTAAATTATACATTCAATGCTTGATATTACAAATACATTTACACACTTATACGTTTGTATTTGAAACCACATTTAAACGGAAATATAATGAACACAACAACAACAACAACAACAACAACAATAATAAAACAAACAAAAATTATTTTTATTTCACAAGACATGTGATTGTCAGTTTAAAAAAATAAAAATAAAAATACAAAAACAAAGTCTGTCAAGAGGTAATGCGAGCAGGAGATAGAGAGAATAAGGGGAAATGAAAGTAAAGTTTAATAATTTTAAAATTACCTATTAATTGTGTGTGTGTGTGTCTAACTTTCTTTCTCTCTTTTTTTTTTCGTTATACCCTTGAGACTCTTGTAAACACAATTGATGGTTTTGTTTGGCTGTGTGTATAAGAGAGAAAGAGAGAGAGAGAGAGAGTGAGGTTTATTTTTATTTGAAAAACTATTACAGTTATTATCACAATATTAGCGAAATTGTTTAAAAAAAAGAAGAAAAAATCAAAAAAAAAACATTTTCTTGTTATCCTTAAAGCGGCAATTCTAAGTACTTTTGCTTAGAAGATTGGGTTCTGATTTGGACGTTATTGACTTAAATTCACGTAAAGTTCGGTTAGTTTTTCAGGCTGTGGCAATAAATAAATATTCCCAGTCAAGGTAACCATACTTGGCAAGACGGCTATCAATGCACTGAATTCCAACGTCTCAATGAGGTAGCAAACCGATATGATGTCTGTATCATGAATGTACCAGGACACGGTGACATTTCAGGTAATTGCAGAACGGAAAAGCTGGCTAGACTTGGCACAGCTACCAAGCTCTCCGATAAAAATTTAATGATATTGGCGGTTAATGACGTCATCATAACTTCAAATACCTTTACTTTACTTCACATGCAATTAAAACTAACTTTAGCCGTGACTATTTCCTCAATTAAACAGCTCTTGGCTTATGGAATTAGATTTTTACTCTAAGGAACCCATGACGTATGATCAATATGCAATTCAATTATTTGTTACTCATACGTCACCATTGCGTCTTTGTATAAACCCTTCATTACAATAGCCGGGTAATGTGTTCAAATTAAGTTCTACGAGAATAAAAACATTGAAAGACAAGTTTTTAAAAGAATCACTTCACTTGGTAATTTAATCAGACCAACCGTTAACAGTTGTAACCGTTAAAACAGTCTTTAAACCGCCTGCCAGTGCCAACTCCTAAGCCTGCTGCTTAAGTTACAAATACTGCCAGTGATTTAAGGATATCTACGGCATTTCTTGTCTTGTCTATGCTTGCTCCAGTTTAATCGAATTTTCCATTTTATTTTTATTTTTCCGTTTTTTTTTTTAACGAAATAAGACAAAACAAAAGAAAATGAAAAGAAAAAATCAAGAAAAAATAATTGAATTTCTGACTGCAGTTTTTTGCTATTCAATAACTCTGTTATTGTTGTTGTTGTTGTCGGTGCTGCTGGTTGTTATCTCCTTCCTTCGTTCATTCTATTTTATTTCCTTTTATTGTAAAATTATAAATAGCCAGCTAGCTACAAACGATATGAGATCCAAAACCTATTCGACCTACCAAGCAACCAAACCCCAAACGCAAGTATGAAAAAGAAACGAAACAAAACGAAACGAAACTGTCATCGAAGGAAGTGCACACAATGAGCTTTAGACGGAAGAACGACGGATGGATGAGTGGATGGATGGGCAGACGGAATATTTAAAATATTACGTGCCGCCTTTTGTATGACTATGTAGACCTCTTTTATAGTGTATAGTGTATAGCTAAGGCTGTTGTTGTTGTTGTTGTTGTTGTTGTTGTTGTTGTTGTTGTTCGTTTTTAAAGGAATAATATTAAGCCCAAATATGCCAAATGAAATGCCTTTTTCCGAAGCAGATAAAAGATAAAGAATAGAGCACGGGGTTAATGATGACTCAGTCAGTCAGTCATTGAGTGTCTTTCATTCACAGAGTCAGCAATGATTTCCTTTCAATTTCTTTTTTTTTTTTTCTTTCTATGCTTTAAACTCTTAATAATGGCGGGTATAATGGTATAATGATGTATTAAAATGTAAGAAGTATATAAACGAGAGTTATTTTAATACTTCCTGGGTGGCAGTGAAATGGAACAAGGATATCTTAGCTTAATTTTTTCTATTCTATTGGATTTATAGAGAAAGGATATCGTCTTGTCTTTAACAGGCAATTACAATGAGTTTGTTAAGAGAGTTCGAGTTGCTGATTGCTTACTGCCATTTCAAGTAACAATATAGGAATGCTTTGTCACACTTGAACCGTTTAGAGAATCTTAGAGGACACAACTGATGAACTATTTCAATAGAAAAAAAAAAAAAGAAAATGCACTACAGCCACCTTAAGTCGTACAGAAAGTAAAGTTAAGATGAAAGCAGAAACCTAGCTAAAGAAAGATACTCCAAGAAGCGTTTGTCATTTGACCAGTAAACCTAGACAGCTTTCGGGTCTTTCATTAAGAGCTTCCAGTCTTTAAATTTAAATAGAAAACAAAATTGTGTGAGATATCATCGAAATTTTTCATTCATTACCACGAGGGTTTCTCTGAATGGAACGTCTGTAAAACAATATTTTCTGACGCTAACAGATCTTTAATTTGGCCGATACATTGGAATGCAGTAGCCGTAGTCTCTAGGTGGTATATAGTGGCTAATTAGACGCGTAGCTGTGGCTTAACGCCTGGCTCAGATATCTTGTGCAAAACAATGCCATTTCTCTGAATGGAACGTCTGTAAAACAATATTTTCTGACGCTAACAGATCTTTAATTTGGCCGATACATTGGAATGCAGTAGCCGTAGTCTCTAGGTGGTATATAGTGGCTAATTAGACGCGTAGCTGTGGCTTAACGCCTGGCTCAGATATCTTGTGCAAAACAAAATAAGAAAAAAGAATTTTTCAGCTACTTTCTTTCAGTAGTTCTCTAACAAACAGTTAGAAAATTCCCATATTAAGTTGCTCAAAATCTATCGTTCGGAGTAGACATTAAACAGTAGTTCCAGCTACTCATGGACAAAATTAACACACACAACATGGTTGGTGTGAGAGGCTATGTTGTAATCCTGACTAAAGAGCTGTAACAACCAATTAAGTAAATAAGTACGTAACGTAATCAATCATGATCCGTGTGTAGACGGACCTATAGTTTAAAGTCGACTAAGAAAGACAGATTTTTGATAAACATTTCACTGACTCCAGTCCAACAGGCCAACAAACTATCCACTAGATAACGACGACTACGAATACATATTATTCACGAATCATCCAACATTTGTTGACATATTTTTATCCAAAAAAAAAAAGAGAGAGAGAGAGAGAATAGAAACACATAAAATGAGCCAAAAATAATAATTTCATAATTAATTACAGTGTGCCGTTTAATTAAATTTCATTTTGATGAGCCATTTTCCAAATGCGACAACAGAAAACGACTCCAATTAAAAACCGTCAAAACTGTCAGTCTTAAGCAATTGTTTTAATAACGGATTCTATTTTTATTTACTCCCATATGCCTTCATTTAGTCATAATTTTTTGCTCCCCTCCACTTTCTTTCTCCATCACTCTCTCTTTCTCTATCTCTCTCTTTTGCTTGCTCTTTCTCTCTCTTTCTCTCTCTCTCTCTCTCTGTACTTATAGAGCAAAGCAAATTTTGATGACGATGTCGTCGTCATCAACACAAACATACACAGATTTGTATACACGTGTTTTAAGAATGGGAAGCAATATAAAAATGCAAATGTATGCGTATACAAATGACTAATAATGTGAGCGTCTGTATGCATGTGTATGTGTAGACTTTAATTTTAATCATTTTTTTTTTGACTTCATCAAAAGCAACTGTTTTCTCGTCCTTTTTTTTTCTTTCTTTATTTTTTTCTTTTGGTGCTGACGTTTTGAAGTGTACAACAACAGCAGCAAATATTATACAAACGATTACAAAAGATTATAACAACAATAACAACAAGAACAACACCAACAACTTTGTATGAAAGAAAAAAATATAATTTATGATCCTGTGTCACGCATAACGTCATACACAAGTTTTATGTTTCAGGGAATCTAATGAAATTATTAAAAAAAAAACAAAAAAAAACAGAGTAACAGAGTACAGAGAGAGAAACACAGTAAAGGAAACAAATTAAAATTACCATGTGAGAGCTATGAATAGAGTAAGGAAAAGAGAGCGCAACAATTTTGTAATAGAACAACAAAATTGTCAGACATACTTACGTCGACGTAAGCACAAGTTAAGTTTTGAAAATATTTTTGGTGATTTATTAGAGTGGAATAAAGTACATATGGGGCATTCCATGTGTAACGTAATAATATTTTATAAACATTTTTAATGATGTAGACAAAAGATATAAAATTTGGTTTCGAAGAATAATAAAGTGATTGGATTGGACAAGCCGATCAAAATATTTTGCCATTGATCGTCTTAATTTTTCAATGTGTCCAGACGGTAAAGTATGCCTCACATAAACAGTCGCCATGGCATTATTGACGGGCAAACCCATCATGCTCTTCTTTGGCATGGATTCGCCCTCAAAAACTTAATGTATTGATTGCTACTTGGTCTCTGATGTGCTATGGTGAATCCCCGTTTCATCTACCACCACGAAACGATATAAAAATTCAGCAAATTCCATTTTGAAATTATCAGTCATTGGCACAACTTTCTCGTATTAAACAGATTTGATTCAACATCATTCAAACTGAAGTTGTTTGAAGTGTAGACGCTTCAACTTAACATCTACAAGGTTATGCATATTACGTGCTTGTTCTGCCAAAATCAAATTTTATTTCTCTAGTGATACCCAGTTCTACCAGTCTTTATCAAGCTTAATACCATGCTTAGAGAAAAGTTTTTTTACCTCGTAATTTCGTATTTTTTTTTTTTTTTTTTTTTTTTTTTTTTTTTTTTGAAGCGTAATTTCGCTTAATTAGAATATGAAATTCACTTTTTCTATTTGCACCTCAAATCAACCCGTTGCTTGCTATCTCATATTGTTCATATTTTGATTGTAACAGGACGACAGCGGGAATAAAGAAATCATGGAATAGCCCATATACTGCAAAAGGGATTATTTTTAAATGCTAGTGTGCGTTTAATTGGTTTTGCGTGCCTTTAATGCATGCTGGTAACAGTGTGTACGTGTGTGTAAATGCAATTTATTCGATTGTTGACATTAGTATTAGTGTGGTCATTATCTAGTTATTTTTGCATATGTATTGGCAGCAATCGTTATTGGGTATGTGTTCATACACGTACTTTCTCTGTTGCAAAGCAAAAACGCTTTTAGCACTGTGCACCAGAGTGTTATTATTGGACAATTTTAAAATTCAGCAATTTTTTATTGTAAAGGGGTATCCAATTATCGGTTCCAGAAGTAAATATAAATAAGATACACGCAAAAAGCTTTATTTTGAAATGCAAATATTTTTTTTATAATACTTGGACCTCGTTATAGCCATTGCTTATGAAATACATTTGAATGTCGCTTAAATTACCATCTTTAGATTGGTTGCAGTAGTTGCCTGTTTCGCGGTAAATTTCAACCACATTTCAGACGATATCTCGGCTTTAACTTGACGAATGTTGTTTTACAAATGCTTCAACATAAGGGAATTATGCGGGTAGATATTGTTTTTGACGTAATCCCTTCAAAAAGATTTAACGATATCAACTCACACAATCTAAACGGCTAACTGACAGACGACAAAACCTTTTACTTTTTTCTTTTACTTTTTCCGTCAACACTTTCGACTATGACAGATCATAATCACCACGCAATGGTCAAAGAGTGTCCAGAGGTTTAAATAACCACTTTTGTTATCTGTTTTAACTATTTTCATACGCTCTACATGCGTAAACAGTGCACCTAGCGCTTAACAAATGATACTTCCACAGCTGGCAGCCTTGCCAGATCGACGATTTTCGTACTATCAAATGAAAGTCCATGTAAAATATCTAACGATTGGCGTGCTTTACTTAATTATTTTAATTATGGCAGCCGATGTCATAAATGATTTTTTTATCGCTGTGGCAGTTGTTGTTGTTGTTGTTATTGTTGTTCCATGTTATTTTGAACAATTAAAATTTAAAGCGTATTTGACTGTCATAGTAATGACGTTTTTATTATTGGTAATGACAAGCGACAACAAAAATAAGCACATACACCGAATAATAATTTATTTAACAATGCCACTCTCTAATACTACTCATACATACACACACATATATATATATGTATATAAATATATATAGAGTTTAGCATATGTAATTAGTTTCAAAAATAAAAAAGCCCACACTCCTTTTAAAAGTTTTTCAAATTATTTCCTGTGTTGTGATGTGTGGTGGTGTACTACGGTACTACGGTGTCGTATATTGCATGGCATTGTGTTGTATTGCATTTTTAAAAACCTTGATCTTGGTATTGTATTTACACTCTCACTAACACGCTCTTTTGTTGTTTATACGAGGACTGTAAGCATAGTAGTTGTGTATGCAAACCGAAAGAAATTGAATGTTTATTGCGTAGAGTATTTGAACATATTTTTTTTTTTTTCAAATAATTGAAGGATAACTTACTTGCTGTAGTGCAGTTTTATTTTCCTTTATTTGAATTGTATATTATTGTTTTGTTATTATTGTGTGATTAGAAAATAAAAATCAGATCATGGTGAAGTAATCCAATGTAAAAATTTAAGCTAAAAAGAAAACATTTTTTTCCTATAATTTTCAATTTTCTTTCAATTTTGTTTTATAAATAAATTTAAATTTTTTAAAGAAAATTGTTATTAAAACATAAATCGTACTTCTGTAATATTTAAATATACGAGGTTTACAATGGTTACACGGTTTATCAAAGTTTCTTTTTGGGCCCTCAGTTCGAAAATGAATGATAGCAAATACTAATAAAGATAGCAGGCACTAATAAAGCAGCAGGAAGTCACCAAAGAAAAGTCTATTTTATGTCGGTTTTTTTTTTTTTTCGAATGTTCATAAGGGCATTCCACATTATTACATACACAATGAATTTTCTAGAGTTGGCAACCATATATGAAACAATAAACAACACTGGAGCAAAATCTGGCAAAAACTCTGAGAGCAAATAAAATTGCCATGTAAAGTTTCTCAAAAAAATCTGTCGTTCGGAGTCGACTTTAAACTGTAGGTCCCGCCACTCATGTATGAAATTAACACACACAACATAAGTGGTGTGAGAAGCTAGGCCGTAATCCTGACTGAAGGGTTGTAATGGCCAATTATGTATGTATGTAGGTGCAAACATGTGGTAATACTTCGCCTAACTGATAATGACTTCCGCAGAAGTTAAAGGTCAATCGAAAAGAAACAATCTAAGAAAATAAACTTCAAGATAAGCTTGAATTTGCCATTCAAATAACACATTCAAAAGCACTCTGACCCCCTGAAATAGAGAAAGCCACTAAAAAGATCATAGAATGGTGTGGCACTGCAATCTTTAAAAAAATAAAAACCTAGGATCCAAACAACAAAATTCCTCGCTACAGCACCTTGCACATCAATGTCATTACATTTTCCCAGAAGATGATGGTAACCCTACCATCCTAGAACCTGCAACAATAGACATGAATTCCAAAAAAAAAAAAACTATCTGAGTTAATAGGCAATAAATCCATAAAAAGAAAATTAATCATGGCATATAAATTTTGTTTTTATTTTAAAATAAACCAAATTTCTTTATTTCTTTATCAATTCATTCTGGATTTACTTTTTGTTTTCTTCTTTCTTTTTCTAAAATATACAAACAAGTATAATAAAATGGCCCCCATTTATATTAATTTGTTAAGAATCTTAAAATAAATTTTGTATTGATTGTAATTTATATACTTCGATTTTGTATGTGTGTGAGTATATAGGTTGTGTATAGAAAGATGTAAGTAAAGGCCTATTTATTGCAGTTCAATTTGCCTTAAATAGAATTTATTTTCAAACATAAAGACTACTTGGGGCCACACAAAATTTATTAAGGCTTTGGAAAACACTGAGTATTTTTGATTTTATTCAAAGCATTGCCTTCTAAAAGAGAATAAATTGCCTTGTAAAGAGAGAGAGAGAGAGAGAGAGTGAGAAAGAAAGGCAGTTACAAAATTCATTCACAATTAACACAACAATAAGAACAACAACAGGCAGTAATATCGTAAATATTAAACATTAAAAGTAATAAGAATCACGGAAATATTCATAAATTTAATTGCTTTATTTAAATACATTCACACACACACACACACGTATACACACACAACATAATATTGACCGTTATTTCTAGGAAAACAACAAAACAACAAATGAATACTGGAATTCATTCACTATGAGAAATACAAAAAAAATTCTGTTTTTTACTCTTCATCCCTTATTTTAAAGATGCTCTCGTGTTCTAAGCAAAAAGAGAGTAAAAAAGTTCCAAAAAAAAAACAGCAGCAGCAGATGACAAAGCAGTAAAAGCATCAGACAATTAATTTTCATTTTTTTTTTGTTTTTCTTTGCTTTTGTTTTTTAAAAAGCTAAACAACAAACAGTTTTTGTTTTTATACAAACATACAACTACTTACGAATGATGCTCATAATACTTTAACTTTAACAAATTTAGGCACTTTGTCTTGCACATGATGTTACCAACAACAATAAGTCACATGTCAAAAATATAACAACACACATACACACATAGTTCCTGTTAACCAAGCAAGTAAAAAAAATACAAAACACAACCAAACACAAACAAAAAAGGGAACAAAAAAAAGGAATTCGTAACAGTAAAGTAACACACACTAGTGACTAAAACATTAGAGTTGTTTTCCAACCAGGGACAAAGTATGAATCAAAAGAAAACCAAACAAAAAGAGAACAAGAGCAAGAGAGAGAAAGCTTTTATTATTTTTTTTTTTGTTTGTTTGTTTTGTTGAATTTTATTAAACCTTCAATATATGTAAACACATAAATGAAATACTAAAACAAATACATAAAAACACACACACACACACTAAAATAATACATTTTGTGTATAAAAAGCACTGGAGAGTAAACATAGGACAGAAGGCTATACGTACATATATGTATAGTATGTACATAGTAATACACAACTTTACAGGAATTGATAATCGAAGGTTTAATAATGATACTGACTTTGAATTGCTATTCTGATCCCAGTGTATTTTGTATATACAATTAGCTGCTCTCTGACGTTCTATTGAAGCAGAGGGCTAAACTGATGGCAGTAGCACTTAATGCAGATTAAATCTTAAACCAAACCAAACCAAACAGAAGCTAACATGGCATACGTGTTCTAATTGCCTCAATTAAGCTTGGTATTCTCCAATCGTTTTTCAGTGCGACTCAATATCGCTAGCAGCAAGAAACTCCATGCAATATTACCAGGCCTTGATGGACTGATATGAATAAGGAGAGCACCTTGTATTCGTAACTCATATAGGCAACCATGGCATTATTGCCAGAGTTATTACGAATTTAAAACTACCTACTAGAAAACCTATCTCAGAAATGCACAGACGGTACGGATAACACAATTGAATACTTTCTGCGATCTAAGCTCTTAGGTCTGGAATTAAAATAATCTCTGAGGTCCTAGCTCATTGAAATCTTTATTAGAATTTGAGTAATTTTTGAAAGTAATGCCTGTCAAGCTTTGCATGAGGTTTTTTTTTTATTTTCAAGCTTTCGAACAACACTTTGCTTCAAATTAAAACAAAAAAAAATTATTGAAGCTTTAATAACGTAAATTGCCATCTCTGAACTATAACAGTTAAAAGTGAGAGAGAGAGAGAGAGAGATAGAGAAAATATGAGCAAGAGAGTGATAGGGAAAGTAATACAAAACGTGGCGTATATTAATAGTAAAATAAAGTATAGAAAAACAAGTTTCGAATACCAATTGTAATAACAATTTTAGCACACAAAAAAAAAGACAAAATCAAAAACAAATAAAAAAAAAAACTCTATGCCAAAGAGCTAGGCAAAAGTAATTTCTGCTACAAACACATATGTAAGTTTGCGTGAATAATACTGTATTTTAGGGTACATGCCTATGTGTAAACGAATGTATTTATGCATGTCTGTGTATGTGGACTTTTGATAGTATTTCTAGTCTATAAATATAGAACTGACGCAGGTTTTGTTTTTATAAATTACAAAAAAAAAAACGGAAAACAGCAACAACAGGCAAATAAAGAAAAAAGAAAAACCAAAGAGTATTGCACGCATTAAAGCATTAGTCAGTTTGACAGTTTAATAAACTGCTTTTTATTTTTGTTTTTATTTTTTGCTTTCATCTCTCTTTTTTTTCGTGTCAAAGCAGAGACAAAGTATGCCACAGTGTATGAATGAATAAAAATATTATTTTGTTTTTTGGGGATTTTATACTACACTAACACAAATGTATTTACCATGAATTTGTTGGAAACAATATTTTGCTACAAAATATTTGAGGTTTTAAAATGAAAAGAAACAAACCAGGCTCTATTTTTGTTGGAAAAAAAAGAGAAAAAGAAAAAGTAATACATGGTGGTTACATAAATATTATTATCACATTATTTTAAAACTTATTCTTAGAAGAAGACATCAACATATCACTTTATTACCACATGGGTTATAAAATGTACTTTGTAAAGCGCTTAGATAACTAGAAACCTATCACAAGTATAGCGCTATTTTAGTGTAATACAGGAAGAGCTGACATTTTCAAAGAGTACAGTCATCTATGGATGCCTCTGAACGGATTCTTCCGATTGAAAAGTGCCTTTACCCAGCTTCCTGTATGGTTTACAGGGGGTGTCTTTTACGGTTTACTTACTAACTTGCATTTCTGCGGAGAAATGTCAAAACATTGGACAAATTTTAACAAAAAATTGTTCGAAGCTACAAATCTGACTTGGAAACAGTGTACCAGTATACATAACCTCTGAAGAATTGCGCTCTGGCAGTAAAAGACAGAGTTATCCAGAAAACATACCCCAGCGTTGATTCTCTTAATACACTCTTGATTCCAATTGACATAGTGATGTTTGTGCCAATACTAATTAACATAACATAACAAAACAATGCATGAATTTCGAAATCCTTTTCAAGAAAATCAACACAACAGCAATTGAACATCTTTTGGAAAATCTTCGGATTAGCGAAACTTAAAGAAGAAGATTATCGGAACATTGCAAGTGCGCTGATTTTCATTATTTTTATTAAACCCAGCTCCATCAGGTATAATCTTCAAATCTATAAACTTTTTTGACGGATCACTAGATATGGCTGGATATCACAGACATCAAACACCTCTCTCAGAGGTATTACACACTCTAAAGGATCGAATAAGTGTAGAGAGGGAAGGAAGTTTAAGTTACGCTTTCTGACAGTCAGGTAGCTGTTAGGATATTAGGTTTTCATATAATGATCTCTTTAAAGAACTACAGCTGCAGCGTGGATATCTACGAGATGACAGAATCGTTAAATTTGCGCATCATAAAGCTACCGCCATGAATTGACATCACATTGAATATGACATCACATTGAAAACCCACAAGCTCAGAATTGACAATGAAGTAAAAGATCTAGTCAAAGTGGCGCAGGTGGCTTAGAACTCAAGCAAGATAGCGCCGTAAATCTGGTTAGGGCTAGATGAAGCACAGAAAGTAGGTATAAATTTTAGAGACATTCTCTATACTCAGGCGAAACTCATTGGCTTTGGCTGCTCAACTGGTTTTTTTTCACAATTTTATATTCCCTTGCATAGACTCTATCAAAATAAATTCTTTTAAAAATTACCACAGCACAATACAAATTCAACTTAATACGTTATTTATAACGTTAACTACTAAGACTTGAAAATTTTTCAAAGAATAATACACACAATCCTAAGACTTCTCCACACACCTCTTGTCTACTAATTGAAGAAGCAACTTTTCCTTGTTAATGCATTTCGAAAGCAATAAATTATTTAAACTTGTGTTGTTTCCACTTCTTTTCCAGATGAACATTCCCTTGTCAACGGTGACTATCTTAAGCAACAGCAGGAACAACAACAAAGTCAACATTTTACAACTGCAACGAACAATTATCAACAACTATCAACAACGATATCCTGTGCGGCAGCAACTAATACAGCCTCAACTTTTCTTGCAACATCAACGACAACTGCGAAATTTCTTAACAATCCAATGACTAAACAATTGTCCGCCAACACAACACCCTCTGGAGTATCAACAACATTAATAACAACAACGGCAGCCATCACGGCTACAGCAACAGTAGTGGGATTAACCTCGAATTCCTTATACTCCTCCTCCTCCTCCTCCTCGGGCAATGGCCATTTGGCAGCAGCATTTTTAAATGCAAATCTAACGCCCACAATAATTTCACCTACAGCTTCTTTATCACCTGCCACAGTAAATGCAACAACCCCTAAGAAGATACTGCAATTACCACCCGCCACTATAACAACGACTAGTTCGTGCCATTTAAATCAATACAATACGTTGACAACGACAACGACCACACCAACAATAACATCGCCTTCGTTAACATCATCAACAACAACAGCAACAGCAACAGTAGCATTTAATGCTACTTCTGCTCCTAAGAAAACAACAACAGTCAACACATCTACAACGACAGCAAAAAAATCTTCCTCATCGTCGTCATCATCGAATGATGCCAATGGTCGTTCAGCTGCTTTAGAGCGTGCCTACGTCCATGATGTCTATGAGAATTGTGAGGAACCAACTGGTTCCTTAAGACCGCGTGTGGCACAATTCCTTAGTAACTTAGAAGCTGGTTCAGTGGTCTGTGATGTGGGTTGTGGCAGTGGTCGTTATTTGACCCAATGTAATCCATCTATTTGTACTGTGGGCGTCGATCGTTGCTATCGTTTAAGTCATGTGGCCAAGGAAAAGGGTGGAGAGGTGCGTATTTTCGATTTTAAAAATTAAAACTGTTTGCAATTTGAAAATATTTTTTCTTTCAAGGTTTATTTTCAATTCGTTTAATTCATCCAAAAACTAATAGCAAAACATGTTAAAAAAAAATTAGATTGGCAACAAAAACGGCTGCATGTTTCGTTTCTTAAATTTTATTGTATTTTTCCTAATTCAATAGATGGGAGTTTAATTATTTTTAGGTTAGGTCAGGCGACGAACCATACTTGAAGGGTAAAAGAGCCTGATACGGAGATTATATCCATTGAGATACCACAATTCAATGTTTAACCCGGTGAAATCATCTAATATTTCAAGATTATATCCAATCCATTTAGTACTTTAAAGAGAGACATTTCAAAAAAGTACTTTTTGAAAAGGTACTTTGTGAACACATTATATGTAAAAGAAGTTTATTCAGACGATTTTCTTTAAAAAAAAATACATTTTTAAAGTGTGTTAAGAAATTTTTGGAAAGATTTTTCATGAAATGTACCTTTTTTTAAAAAAAAACTGTACCTTTTTCATAAGGATTTATTGAAACTTGATATATATCTTAAAAAAGAACGTTATTTTATCAATTTACAGAAGAAATTCTCTTAAATATGTCAGGTTATGTATCCTGAAAGTATGTTAATAATATGTAGACTTATGCCCCCAAAAGATATGCAATAAATTATGTTTAAAAATGCTTAATAAGCACTTTAAAACATTGTTCAGTGCTTTAAACGATAAAAAGAATTTTTTTTCTTTTTTTTTTTTTTTTGCTGTTGCTTTCATCACAATAATAAACATTCCCATTGCATGGCATTATTATTATCGGGTCATTATAAAAATGATAATGGCAAATGAACAAATGCTAAAAAGAAAAAAAATCAGTAACGCCAACAACAAAAAATAATAAAAATGTGGCAAATATAATTATGCCACACGCTCTCAAATACACTGCTCTGCATTGTAAAGTTATAAATTTCGCTAAATGCCACATGCTGTACAAAATACAAAAGCCAGAAACAATTGCAATAAAAATGCAAAAATAAAAAACAAAACCTCTATTAAAGTGGGTCAAAGGCAGTGTATTAAATATGATAGAAAGAAAATAATGGAAGCGAATCGAGAGATATGCAATAAAATATTATAAACTAGGATTGAGAGATTATAAATGCAATAAATAATGGCTTAAAAACACATTACAAATACACAAAGAGAAAGAGAGAGAGGGAGAGAGAGAGAGAGAGAGTGAGGGAAAGAGAGAGAGTGAGGGAAAGAGAGAGAAGAATGCAATTATGAAAATAGAAATTATTACAAAAAAAAAAGACATATTAAACGCTTTACATGCATATATGCATGTTAAAAAAATAATTTCAAAATGCAAAAAAAAAAAACAATTTCAAACTCACCCAGATAAGACAACCATTTAAACAATAAATCTTTAGAATTTTTCTAATTTTTTTTCTATTCCTTATGACTAATGGCTTAGTAAATAGTGCAAATAAGTAACACATACACTCACTGGCCGTGCACTTATAATAGCAGGCCAAAGGACATGAACAGCACACCAATGATATCATGTTATGTGATGTTATCTCGATTATTTTGAAATTTGATTTACGCTTTTGGCAAATCTAATGATTTAATTGGAGAATATGATTGTAAAAAATAAGTCTTAAAAAGGCTGTAGGCCTTTAACTATGCTACATATTTATTTCATATTATTTCATAACATACTTGTTGGCGTATGACTTAAATATGTTTGTTCCAGTGATTGTTTTTTTGCTAAAAAGACTTTCCAAACTAAACAAACAACTTTAAAGATTATGTACGGGAGCTATTTTATTCCATGAATATTTTTGTAAAATTCCAGAAGAACTTTGGAAATCATTGGAAACCTCTCATACAGCAATTTTAAGACGTTCCAAACCAACATAATTCATCCAAAAGTAAGAAAAATTAAAACGGCACTAACCACAGATCACCTCAGCGGAGCCTAGCAAACCTGTATGTCCCCTTACAACTGAGGCAACCTCAAATATCCTTACGTTTAGCAGCCCATTTAAGAACTACATTCCAAGAACATTCCAAGATTTCATAGATTTTCAGGATAAGTTCAATGTAACCATGACCACCACCTGAAAATCATTGTAGTGAATATGCAACGTACACAAGAGTCTAACATTCTTAACTTTTAATATGTACATTGCAGCACACCCTCTCCAACGTTGATGTACATGAGTAGCAAGACCTACAGTTTAAAGTCGACTCCAAAGGACAGGTTTTTTCATGGCAATTTTATTTACTCTCAGAGTTTTTGCCAGAAATCTGCTGAGAGGAAGTCGCCGAAGAAATATTTTTTTCATATTTCGTTTTTGATGTCTGACCGGGGATAAGAACCGTGGTCTTTCCTGGTCTAATAAGCCAGCACATTATCTACTAGACCTACTGATATATCGAAACTCTTAATCCAAAACTCATATCGAGGAAATTATAAGGAAAAAATGTAGTCACTAATCTGCTGTGTGTTTAAATCAAGCACGGGAAGGATGAACGACTTGTGAAACATAAGAGAAAGGCCTCTAACACTTAAAGGATTCTACCCTATTCAGACCATAGTAGTACCTGCTGGCAAGATACGCTTGATCTTTAGACTGACGTAATATTTGCTGGTAAACAAATTCACTGGAACATATCATATCGAAACTATAGTTATCGGCCGTAATCTGGGAAGCGATACTCCATATGTCGCTACTTGTCAGACAGTAAAACCAAAAATATTACTTCGGCGCCTTCCTTTAAGCAGATTTCTGGAAAAAACTCGGAAAGTAAGCAAAATTGCCATGAAGTTTCTCATAAAAAAAGTATCTATCGTTCAGAGTCAACTTTAAAACTGTAGATCCCGTGTATAAAATTAACACAGACAACATAAGCGCTATGAGAAGCTAGGTCGTAATACTGATTAAAGGGTTGTCATGGCCAACTATTTATGTATTGTGTATCAAAATATAAGGTCAAATGTATCCCGGTAGACTAGTGGTGACTAAGGTTATAGCGTTATTTGCATAGAATATCAGTAAATGCGCTAGGCCAAGAAATAATCTATTAATCACCACTTTCTCCAGAGTTACATTCTACAGACTTTCTTATTTAGAAGTCCAAATGAAATCTATTTGAAGGTGTTCATCAAAATTTTTTATTTTTTCTTTACATTGAAAAAACATTAAGCAAAGTGTACAGCAGGAGACAATACTGAAAAATTCAGGAACTTATTAATCCACTCTCGTATTTTTTTTTTTTTTTTTTTTTTTTGTAGAATAGATATTTGTATAGATAAAAAATGCATTGTAAAATAACTTTTCATAGATAATTTATATGCATTAAAACTGAAAAAAAACTTATTTATTTTACCACAACAACAATACATCAACAACAACAAAAGAAGAAAACAAATTTTTTTATATAAACACGAGTAAAAATATTTGCATTTAAATTTCTTTTCCTAAAATCATTGAAATGCATTTGTATACATACATACATTTACACGAACACATTCACATACACACGCACACACACACTCATACACGAACACTTAAACACATAAATATCCTTCAATAAATACTTAAACATTTATTACAGCTGTGTATGTGTGTGTAGAAGTGTTGATTTCTTCTTGTTTTCTTCTTCCCTATTAAGGCCTCTAAAATTTGTGTTGTTGTCGTTTTGCGTTGTTATTGGTGTTATGATACATATAAAAACATTGATGATGTGATCCATTTTTTTTTCTTTTTTTTTTTTTTTTGGGTTGCTGATAATATATACTGATGATGACAAGTTGAATTCTTTTTTTTTTTTTTTTTGTTCTTTTCATTTTGCTGCTGCTTCTCTTTGTTCTTTATAGCGTGCCTATAACAAATTTGTTGAAATATATTTTGTTGTTGTTTTTGCTTAAAAATTAAAACTCGAAACCACATGCATGAAAATATTTGATTTGATTTAAATAGTAAAACTATAAAAAATCATATTTTAAATTTTAATGGCATATACGTTTGGGGGGGTAAATGTACAAAAAAAAAATAAACGAAGAGAAAGAGAGCGAATACAAGAGATTATAATGCAAGTACTAGAGCAGCAAATCTGTATTGGAATGGTATGCCCAAGAATGTTCTTACACAGTAACAATACATATATTTGCTGCAAAATGAATTTCAAACGAATGAAGGAAATACCAGAAAAGAAAAGAATAAAAAAATAACGAAATTACAATACTCAACAGCAAAAAAAAAAAAAACCTTCACATTTTTTTTTTTTTTTTTTTTTTTTTTTAATAAAAAACATGAAATTATTTTAAATATTTTCACATTGAGATAAAATTGCCGAAGGTTCTTATATTCAAATCAAGTATGGTTGTGAGTGTGTGTGCATGAATCATTTACAAGTTTTAGAAATTGAAGTATTAATGGTTGTATAAACGGATGCCAACCTTCCGTTCTCATTGAAAAGACTCTCTACTGAGACTTTCTTGGCTTGGACACATAAAAAGTAGGACATTTCAATGATCGATTCGATCGAAATAACAAAAACCAAACGTTTTCAGTAGAAAGACAAATCCCAGATTTTGAAGTTTCTAGAGACCAAGGAATAAACAAAATCATGTACACGATGGTTGTCGCCGTAGTCTAGTGGGTACTGACGTAGAAGTGAGACTACGGTTCAAACCCCAGGTCAAACATTTCAAACGGAATAAAATATGAAAAAATATTTCTTCGGCGGCTTCTTCTCAGTAGAACTCTGGCAAAAACTCTGGCAGTAAATGAAGAATTGCCATGAAAAATTGATCAAAAATCGGTTGTACGGAGTGGACTTTAAACTGTACGTACCGCCAGTCATGTATATAATTAACACTCACACACAACATAAGTGGTCATAAGCCAGACTGAATGATTGTAATGACCAGCTAACTAGTGTTTTACTAAATGCTGAATGCAGCCAAATACCAGGAGTGTTTAAGCAAAACGATTTTGAATACAGGAAACGCTCCACAAAATTTACGAAAAAAAGCAAGCCCAGATGAAATTGTACTGCTCACCCTGAGTTTTTAGTGAATTTTGAATTGAAATTTAAAACTTTATTAACAAATGCTTTTCCTGTCATTTCTTTTTTCTTCTCTCTTACAAAACTTTAAGCATATTTGCCTTATTTAGTTGTAGATTTCTTTTTTTTTCTGTTCATACTACGTATTCCATGAGAAATTTTCTAATTCTGCTATTGATTGCCTTTTCCACGAATAAACGAAGAGAAGAGGAAAGAGGAGAAAAAAAAACTTGGAACAAACCTTATGGTTAATATTTAAATGAAAAGTACAGAAATGCAAAAAAAAAAAATTAAAGAATCAACAACAACAAAAAAAAAAAAAAGGAANNAATGGAAAAAGTTTTCCATCAAACTGAAGCATGAAACTAAGTTTCATAAATTACGTAGGCAGTAGCAATATTAATCAAACAAAGGAAAGAACACTCAATTCACAGTAGTTCTCAAAATAATCCTTGAGCTGTCAATCGTACTAAAATGTTTTGTGGATTGGTAGAATTCGTCTAGGCAGCTTAATCGACCTCATTAAAGCTCTTGAAATTATATCCAGAACCAGATTAATCTTAACCGATATACTGACTATTCAAATTTTGTAATCAAACCAAATCTATTCTACAAGACTGTCGCAGTCATCAACCTCCGTTTGAGCGTAAAATGAGGATGGTAACGAGCTTGAAAGCCAGTGTACCTGAGCTTCTGCAGAAGTAGAGGAGACTGTAGCACATCTTCTCCGTCATTAAAAATACGAGTAGGAAGATTCTTGGGTACACAAAATTGACAAAATTTATCTATACAAAGATGATTTGAATAGGAACTACATATTCATAAAGCTATCGGCTTTACTTGAGGTATGCTACCCAGGGTTTACAGTTGAATAACGGTGCTAACGATAAAATATTCTATCAAATATTCTTTTGATGTCTGTCTGTCAAACTGTTAGCTCCATTTATACTTAAGCTGAGCTAATTTTCCTACCACCCTCGTATGTTTAACGATACTTGATTTTCTCTGCTCTTTTTTTTTTTTGTATTCCTAAACTGCAATTTGTTTTTACGATATTGGAAAATAATTTTCTGTTTTTAATGGATTTTGTAGGGAAATTGAACAAATGTTTGCAATTATTAATGGGTTTATAGCACACAGTTTACCCTACCACTTGCATAAAATGCGCATAATTTTAATGCGGAAAATTACTTGCAAAGCAAATGGCTGTGAGAGGTGGGAGTTACAGCGAAATGAGTACAAGAAAGTAGGTTTTATTGGAAATTTGTATGAAATTCAATTTGTTTATAAAATTTTAATTGTGAAAATTATTTTAAAACAAAAACAACAAAACTGAAAATATATGCTTTCATATTTCGATTTTGATTACTCATACGTCATGGTGTATTGTTTTGTATTGTAATTTTCGAAAACGGCCATTAAAATTTTTATACAAATAAAATAATTTAGTTTAGTTTTATAAAAAAAGGCCTATTTATCGATTTAGACTTTGAATAAATAATGAAAAATTATTTGTTATATAACTTGACTTTATGTTTCAAAAAACTTGAAGAAAAAAGTGCAGCTAAGCTCAGTTATGGTTTCTTTGTTCGAAAAGGTTTACAGAAACAACAGTTTATGTGTACAGCATTTCAATAAAAATGCCAAACATAAGAAGAACTTCAAAATTTAGTGGCCCACGTGCAGATCTGGTCGCAGATACAGGTTACAGCTTATTCCATACGATATTCTTGCGAAGTTATTTGCCTGGATGTGATTTTAAGCTTTTAAAATGAATTTTGCTTGTATTCTTCTGGTTTAAAAGAACTTTTTTTCTTTACAAATGCGTTCGTTTACTTATTAAATTGATTCAATATTAGCATTGATTGTCTTACCCTTTGAAAGATAATCAATGTGGCTTATAATGCGGGTATTCCAAAAAAAAAAAGTTTCATTAGAGCCAATTCACCCCGAGATACGTCAGCGCTAAACACTATTGCTCAGTTGTCACATGTACGCGATGATTATGACTCACACAACTTTCCCGCATTTTCAATCTCCAACATCATGCATATTTTAGTTGTTTAGTATATAAAGACTACAACTAGACATTTGTCATTCTCTGTCGTCTCCACAACGAAGTTTTATTGAGTAATTTAAGCGATGCTTAATCAACACACGAAATTTTTTTGTATCCTTCTTCCCCTCAAATTAGTCTTCAGTCTGTACAAATACAAATACTGTTGCTGAACGATTGATCTCATGACCAGCACTGTTCTGCCTGTGAAGAGATGTAAAGTAGAAAAGTCAGCGTGTCTGGATTAATTTTAAGAAGTGACCAGCTTTTTTTATTTTTCATTGGATTGTTTTTGTTATAAATTTCTGAGTAATTTTTTGCATTTCATTTAGGGGACTAATTAATTATTATATTATCAATTAAGATTTATCCATTGATCATGTTTTTATTTTCGATGCTAATTCATTAGTTTCTATTTAAAATTTATTTCTCCATGACATTTACATTATTTATTAACTGTAGTGTTAATGTTATTGTTTTTCTGCTTACTATTGCAAGTAAATGTTACTGTTACTGTTACTGTTATTACTACTGTTGTTCTTTAGTTTTTTTTTAAAGCTTGTATGCAAATCGAGAATTTAAAATGTTTGTTTTTTTATTTTATATGTATGTATATGTGTGTATATGTGCGTGTATAAGTATATTTAATATGTTTATAATAATAATGATTATGTGTTTTTTTTACTTTTATCTTGACATTCTGCCACAGCTACTAGAGTTGCACCAACTTTTTTTGCAACTATTGCTACTTATTCAATTTATTTTGTTGTTGTTTCCTTTATTTTTTTTTCGTCTCTTCTTTTTGTTCTTCTTTTTTTACTTTTCTTTCTGATTCCAATTTATGTTGACATATTACGTGATGCTGAATGCAATAAAAACTGACATGACATGTACACACTTGCACATTAGTTACACACTAACACACACACACACACATATATATATATATATATATGTCATAAATTTATTTGGTTGCATGTTTATATAGAATGCAGAGAAATATCTGCATACATTAAAAAAAATATTTAGAATACTCATGCATACTTAAAAAGGAGAAATGAAGAGAAAAAACTTTGAAAAACATTCAATTTAAATAAACATACAGCTGGGGTTTGTTAATTAGCACAACTACTTTTTATATGATACAAATATAGTCTAATACGGGCTATTCAATCTAATGGGTAAGGCTTTAGGCTGTTAAATATTCATTTGAAGAGACATATCCTTAATAAAAAAAATTTTAACTACAAAATGGGGGATTAAATAGGATATGGACTTCATTAACAATTTAATGTACAAAAAATTAGTAAGAGACTAAGAACGTTGTAGATCTGGTAAGGTCTGTGAATCATTGGAATGTACGCGCTGCCAGAAGTATCCCTTCAGTTAAAGAAGGAGTGGTGAAAAAATCCGAATATGTCGATTCCATAACCTTTTCAGCACTTACGCCCATCTTCCAACCTATCCTAAGCCGAATTTTGCATTTTGCTTTGCACCTCAATTCATAGAAAGTCCACCTCATTCAGCATTTAAAAGCAACTGATCGTTCGCAGCGACATATGTTGATTTTTTGCTAAAGTAACAAGCTTTCAATGCTAGTTCACATTTTTTCTTTTTTTTAAGATTCCGAAGGTTGTGGCAACATACAGAAAGCAATTAAATGAAGAACCGTTTATTTAAATAAGAATAATTCAATAGAAATTAAATTTCTTCTGATTTAATAAAAATTTCTATCGAATTTTAATTGAAGACTTCTAAACGACATCATAAGCAAGTTCACATAATTACTTGATGTTGTTAACCTCTATTTATGGAAACATTTCTATTTAACTTATACGTCATGTATATTCTAAAATACACACACGCACTCACACGAAGATGGTAGCAAATGTTACATTCATTCATTAACGCAAAAAACTCATAAAAAATTATTCACATATGCCTGCACACTCACTTTTTACACATTCTCACTTAGGCAAACATGCACACACACACTCTCACTATCTATCTTCATCTCTCTCTCTCTCTATTTTTCTGTCTGTGTATGTGAACATACAAAATAATTTATTAAAGTGTTGACAGTAGGAATCTTTTCTATTGTTTGCCGTTGTCGCTGTTGTTGCAATAATATAAAATGCAGAAGAGAAAATAACAGTAAAAACAAATAGAAAAAGTAGCAGAAAACTATAAATGTGTCTTCTTCTTCTTCTTCTACCATATTGTCTTATTTATTTCCTTGCAACGTCATGCGTAACAGAAACAAACAAAAAAAGATGGGAAAAATATTGCAGAACCAACCATTAAACAAACACTTGAATATACAATCATTCCCACTCACTATCTCTCTCTCTCTCTCTCTCTCATACACTATTTACCTCTCACGATCTTAGATGGTTTATGAAAAGCAAAAACTAAATTGTGACAAAAAAAGAATTATTTTCTGCCTTATTGTTTAAGGTTGAAGTGACAACAAAGAGGCAAAGAGAGAGAGAGAGAGAGTGAGAGTGAGAGAGAAATATAAAAAGCATAAATTTTCACGAAACAGTAGCAGCTACTGCAACAACAAAACAATAGAAAACATTTTTTTTCCTTGAGCAAACAGATAATTGGCACATTTTATTAAAGACCACTGCCGATTATTTTATATTCGAATATTCAATCGAAGTAAAATTTCGCCATGTTGTGGACTTTGTTGTGATGAAATATATCACCAGAATTCGATTCAAGAAGATACCTCATGAGAATGTCGTTGAGTTTTTCCAGTAAGTCCTAATGTATGATAGGAGTCCAGATGATTGCTTTCCTAGGCATCGTTTCATATGTTTTTCTGTTTCTAATCTGGTAACCCTGATATCCTAGAACTTGCCACAGTAGACCAATTACCTTTTTAGCTGGAAAATGTAGTGAGACAAACCTGAACGAAGCAAAAAAGATTAAAAAGACTAGAAAGATGTGAGGAAACATATTCAATTAAACGAAATACTCGAATATCTGAAGACCCTAATGTTAACATAGATTTCTCAAGCGCTAACACATACGCTACTAAGAATAAGTACGGAAGAGTGGTTGTGTATGAAAAAGCTTTGTTGTTGTTTATTTATATTCTCAAGCATTGTGTATGGCAAGTGTAAGTGTGTGTTTGTGTTTCAGTTTCTTTGTTTCTTTGCAGTTATTTACGCCACCATTTTTGTTAAATTTGTTTTTTTCTTTTTCCGCCTAAAAAAAAAATTAAAGCGGATGCAGTAGGATGTGTACGAATTTTATACAACAACAAAAAAAAAAAAAAAAAAAAGAACACGAAAGAAAAGAAAGAAAACGAATTAAAAATAGTTTCTATAACAAACGTTTGTTTCTTCTTTGTTTGTTTAGAATGCAAGTGTATGTGTATTGTGTTATATTTTCTATGTTTTTTTTTTTCTTTTACTTTCTTTTTCTATGAAATTAAATTAAGTTTATCAAATTAAAAGCATAAGAAAATAGCAACAACAACAAACCAGCATAAAACAAACGCTGTGTGATATTAAATGTCACACAGTTTTAGTTTTTTGTTTTCTTTGTTTTTTTTTTTTTTTTTTTTTGAGTTGAGTTGCTTTTTTCTGAACTAAAACTTGATATTTATTTGCTGATTTCAACACACAAAGTAGAAAAAATGTTTAAAGAAAAACGACACACAAACAATTTGGCACAATTTATTTAACACACATTTTTTTTCTTTGAATATTAAAAACGAATGGAAACCAAAAAAGGAACAAAAGAAACAGCGAAACAAATTCGATTAAATAAATGGCATACGTTTAAATTATTTGCTGCAGTGGTGGTAACGAATACAAAAAAGCAAAAAATAAACAAAACAAAAAAAAAAAAGAAACTTATAATTGGTCATGTCCGGCTATAGGAAATAAAACATGAATACGATTCCTGGGTCAAATGTTACACTAGCTGCATATTTTTTCCTTACTTTGCTTACTTTCATTACAAAATTCTTAACTTTAAGTGTTCTGAACGTAAGCTAGTCACAAACTAGCCGATTATAATGGCCACTTTAATCGTTTGTTAACTAGAACTAACATGAGCATGAGCTATTTAAACCTTAGCTGAACGTAAAGAGGGGAATATTCGAAAACCTTAGATACTGTCTAACTGTTGACTGTGTTACATAAGTGGATCGAAAATGGTAGATGCGTGAATTTTTTGAAGTGTGGGTACCAAATGGCAATTCGACAATTTTCATCACTGTTCCAATTAATATAAATAGAGGAGCAAATGCACAAAAGGTTCTCTACTCACATTACACGAATTCTATGTGAAATCTCTTAAACAAAATTACCTAGCAGAACTAAAGCCAGCCAAGAAGCCAATCGTTATAACAGAAGTTAGTTTAAGTACGCTTTGTGTGCAAGTGTTATGGCATCAACCCAAATTCCATCACTACTACCTGTGTGCTCTTCTAGAAAATTAAAAACTTTACCAAACTTTTGCTTCGATATTTACAAAAACAATGGAAAAATTATAACTTTCACAGAACGTTCCATTGCAAACAGCAAACAGGCAGCCAACAATTGCAATTGCAATATGATTGCAGCAATAACTCATCATCATGACAGTTTAAATGTTTACGTGGTGCAATTTCATGGCATTTAGCTTCAGTTAGTTTCAGAGTCAATATTTTAATAAATACTTGCTCTCTCTCGCTCTCTCTGAAAATTGCAAAAACCATAATAACAAATGAAAGCGTTTCAAATATACGTGCACCAGCTTTGGAGGATGTACTGTAACAAATATCACTTAACTTTCATTATATTTATTGGCTTTAGAACGAAATTGGTATGGAATTGATATTTTCATCTGTTTGTCAATCTGTCTGTCTGCCTTCCTGTTCAATTTCAAATTTTTTCTCTTTTAGTGTTTAGAAAATGAATTTCTACTGTTTGTTATTAATGTTGTTGTTGTTGTTGTTACAAAATTTTGGTTTTCTTTTTTGCAGTTGTTTTGATAACATTTGGGTCAAGGATTTCTTTATCATCCATCTCTTTTACTCTCTCTCTATCTCTCTCTCTCTTACTCGTTTACTTTTGAAAAGTTTTTTACGGGTTCTACTTTTAAAATGTTAGTTTGCGTTTGTGTGTATATATGTGTGTGTGTATTTATATTTGTTTGTATGCATGAGTATTTGTATGAAGGTGCACTTTCATACTTTACATGATTATAACTACTAAATAACAGTTGTGGTAAACTAATTAGAAATTATGAAATCAAAGCAATCGTTAAATTGGTTAGTAACAGCAATACCTAGCTGCGAGGGAGGGCATTTAAATAAGTAAACTTTGATAAAAAAAAAAGGAAGATGAAGCTCTCTCGGTCTCGGAACACAGAAATACTGTGAAAGAGCAGAGAAATAGCTATGAGGAATCTGTCACCTTCTACACGGACCCATGATGTTTTGAGACAGTTGTCTAGGAGCAAACTTTCAGATCTTTACATGGCTTAGCACACACGGAACAGGTAGAGTTTCATTTTATTTCTGTGTGTGATTTTAAAAGCCCTCTAGCCTCACCATGACATCGACAGGACAAAATTCTAACGGCATAACTTGGATATTTAATATGACCGCATAGAGAAATGGATTTGCCTTTAACTTTTTACTTTTACTACAAGAGCTGTGTAAAGACCACTCGAAACGTGTCACTTATTCATTCAGCTCTCACAATTAAAGTTCTTTTGAATGTCTTTCTTCCATCTCAAAGAATGGCCATAAAGCTTCCTTTTTATTACGATAATTCATCACCTATGTATGTGATATTGATATATCTTCAAACTTTAGTACGATATATGGCAATACTAATCGTTTTTAAACTTGTTTTCTAATTACTACATCACTGCTGCAGTTATCCTTGTATGGTATTATCATGATATTGCTGATGGTATAAAAACAATTGTTTGTTGTCGTTGTCGTCGTCGTTGGTAATAATAAAATTGTAATATTGTAACTTTCAGCAAAAAAAAAAACAAAAACAACAACAAACAAATAAACACAAAAAAAGTATCATTCATTCGTTCATTCACGTCTACAATTGTTGACAACAACAACTACAATAACACACATTTTATATGCCAACGATACAGGCAACAAACCATATCAGCGTTGTACACTACTATACGTACGACTATAACACTTTTGTTTGCATTTAATTGTCATTTGCTTTTTTACCTCTCTATCCTACCCCCCCCCCTTTTTTACCATTTTATATTTAATCAAGGTTTTTTAGCCCTCCCTTCCCCATCTCTTTCTCTCAGTCTAACTCTCACTTACGCTTGCAATCACAAACGTTGTTACAATTTTAAATGCACAAATAATTGTGTTTGTTGTTGTTGTTGCAGCATAAAGTTAATTTGAAAAGAATTTCAATCGATGGCATTCCACACAAAAACAGACAGCATGGCTCTTGAGCCCTTATCAATGGGTCAATGCGTTTGCTGTAATTCTTTTTCTTTCTTTTTTGCTCATGTGCTATCCTATATTTTGCAATGACTGCCTGCCTGTATGTGTTGGTTTGAAGGTCTCTATGTTTGTAAGCCTTTGTGGTGTGTGTGGAATGTGCTAAATGTGCAGGTAAATACTGATTAACAACAGTTTTCATAACAAAATGTATGAAAAAGAAAAAAAAAACACAAACAAACTGTGCTAAAAAGCATTTAATTTTCCTTTAAACTTTATAACAATTATGCACTGCACAGCACTTGTACATACTCAGATTCACTTATGCACATACACACACACACACATAATCACGCCTGGTTACACTGTGGAAATGTTAAGTTTATAATTGTAAATGTAATTGTAATTGTAGCAGGAAATGATTAAAATTGAATTGAACGCTACAATTTACCAAAGAATCTGTAGAAGGCAACAAGCAAAAATTCAGAGAAGAAAAAAGGGAAGTTAACCAAGTGGTGTGTGTGAATGCTATTTCCTTATGTTTAAGAGGCAATGAATAATTGGCAATGAAAAGTATTTAATTGATCAGTTGATACAATTAAATCGAATTAAGGTAATTCAGCTGAAGGGAGACTTTTCATTTGAATTGGTCAAATGGCAAATAGAATGGCAAAGAAGTGGAGAGAAGTTAATGATTTTATAATTTAAAAGCATTTAAAATAAGTTAATAGAATTAATAATTAATTTGACGTGTGAATTAAATAAATGCGTAATCAACGAAATAACGCTTAATTCAATGCTCACTTAAGGGCTGTAAATGTGCGGGTCTTATGCAATATTGGCAGAAGTAATGAAGGATACAAAAATTAGTATACTAAAGAATAAAAAAGAAAGTGACAGCTTTATCGAAAGCAAAACTCTATTGAGCACAAAGAGCAGTGCATTGAGATATCACATGACTTAGAATATGCAACTAACAAGTCTTAAATAACCGGTCTCGACACCAACTCAACACATAACCTTTGAATTAAACTTAAAAACAAGTCTGAATCTTAATAAATTCAGTGATCATTTGTCAATTAGCCAACTGAGTTGGTTGTATATTATAAGTTGATCTAGATACGAACATTGCCATTATTGCTCTACGAACGATCGACAGCCTCTGCAGAAGTCATCAGCAGGTAAGGAAAGTTTTTCCGTATCCCTATGCATTATGCGAAGACTCAATAGAATAGATTGAAATGTCCATACGATCTGGCTTAAATATTTGGTGGATCTGGCAAAGAAGCAAGATTATATTTTAGCCCAGGATTTGTCTACATTCCGTACTGTAGATTCGGATTTCTTGCCTCGCTTTGGCAGGAGAAAATAGTTGGAAAATGAAAAACGGTCCTAAACTTCATCAAGTTCTTACTTGGGCGGTCGTAAGTTCATTTAAAATGTCATCTCATCTATTCACACACTTCACGAGCAACTTTACCCTTTTAAAAAAGAAAAATTTTAAATAATAAAAATTTCTGTCACTCTCTCTCTCTCCCTCTCTTGCTCTCTGTATGCTGCTGGGTCCGAAAACAAATCAAAGATGTTGAGCTGCCGTATATTACCCTCAGGTTACAGTCCTAATTTTTTTTAAAGTGCATTGTTTGCTTGAGCACTCATTGTAAACACAAGTGGCAATGGGAAACACAATAAAAGACGAGAGTTGGACAGACGTAACAGACAGACAACGATAGAATAACTGCATTACAGTAATAGCAACAACTACAACAACAGGCATTCAACCCTTTTTTGCAATGCTATGGAGAAATATGGTATAACAGACACCTATAGAGAGATCGTTGTACATACAGATAGATGCCTTCAAATAGCTACCCCCATTGATATTTCACGTCTAATGCTTGGAAACATTTAATTACAATCATGCTTTCATATACATAGACAGCAGGTGCGAGCTAATTATAAATGTTTCATTTTTTAAAAATAAATATGACAAAGGATAGGATAGGATATGTGCAGTGGTTAAGTTCATTATGTGGGTTAAATACCCATTATGTGACCTAAATAGCTCACCTTGAATGGTGATTATGTTCTAAGTAGTAAAGCTAAACGACTTAAGTTGTGTGATAGAAATTCTGAGCTAGGCAGGACACGCAATGATAGCAGTTAGACGAAGAGAGCGGCCAGAAACCATATGAAAGAATTGCAATGAAGAAGACCTTCGAAGTATGGATAACTGAATCTGATCTAAAATAGAGGAAAAGGAAGGCAATTTCGGAATAAGCTGAAGCTCATCCTGAGCTGACGATGACAACAGAAATGAATTCAAAATAATTTTAAGTAAATAGGCCTCCAATGCAAAAATTAAGAAAACCTTATATTGGCCGTGAGCGAAAACAATTTCAATATTTTTGTTCTAAGGACGCTTTCTATTTAGTAAATAGCCCTCCAAAAACAAAAGTACGTGATATTTTTCATGTATTAAGACGCACAAATTTCTTTAATTAGTCTCTACTGTACACCCCTCAATGCATACCGCCATTATGTGATATACTGTACATGCTATTGTATGTGAACCCGTGTACATGGGTGTACAAGTATCCTGAAACATAAAAAGTGTTGGCTTTTGCAGCATCATGTTAATGCATGTTCTTCCTTCTGTAATTCTAGACACGAAGCAGCAATCTATACATGGTTAACGACACGTGTAATGTTCATTAATACTAACTACTAATGCTGGTTGTTTGGTTTAATGGCTGGTTAGCTGGCAGCGTTTCTTCTGTCTTTACTACTCACAGCCATTCCTTTTTGCAACATGAAAGCAAAACAAAACAAAATGTATTGTTCGTATGAGTAGAGAGGAGTATAAATGTTGTTGCTATTATTTGATTTGTTATTCTTGTTGTTGCAGCAATTGTTGTTTGTTGTTATTATTGTATTGCTTAGATTAGGTTCTTATTTACTGTAACAAGTCTTGTTTGTTTCTGTTGTTTTTTTTCTGTTTCCTGGAAAAAAAATTTTAAACAAACACTTGATTATCCTGGCACGTTCTATACACATACACGGTGAGCATAAGGAGTATAGTAGTAGTGTCTGTATCAGATATAGTTGAAAGCATACATGATGCATACAATAAACTACTAAGCTACTGGGTAAACAAATCTTATGCTTACATTTGTTACCACTTGAGGCATGAGTTGCATGTCCTATATTGGTTTGTAGTTGTTTTTCTAACTGGAGCTTGTTAACAAAGATTCTTTGTCTAATTTAAATTTACCCGGCAATTAAAACGAACTCAACAATGCAAAATTACTAAAAAAAAACAATTTTTCATTTTATGCTACTGCAGGAATCTTAAAGGAACAAAACAAAACAGAACAAAATAGCAAAGACACATAGAAAGACGTCTAATGGAAATGAAAAGAAATTTTGAAATAATTTTTGTAATTCAGAAAATGGCAGGATGTTTTTAGTTGTTTTTACTTTCCATAATAATAACGTTTTTTTTTTTATTGCTTAACTGGAGATCTATTTACTGAGTGCATAATTTAAAAGCAAGCAATTGACATATATTTTACACATGGTTTGTGTCTTTACTACCTTATATAACTTCTCCCATTTGTTAATAAGAACTGTACATCGATTTCAACGTGCAAGAAATTGATCGTGTGGTTAAATGTGATAATTTTGACAAGAAAAAAAAACATGATCATGTCCTTTAAAAGACGGAGAGAGATATATAAAGTGTGTTCGACGTCGTCGATAATATCCTGGTTTACATATAAGCCTAACAGTTTGCATTTATAGCCATGGTCTAAAACTGTCTCAGCTTCAAACCTAAATCAAAGCGCTTACCATCAAAAATTTCGATTTTAGCAGCGCGTTAAAGAGTGAAATCGCCGTAGTCTTGTAAGTAATGTGTTCACAGGCCAGGTCAAACATCTCCAACAAAACGAAATATTGAAAAATATTTCCTTAGTGACCTTGTCTCAACAGATTTCTGGCAAAAACTCTGAGAGTAAATGAAAATTTGTCATGAAAAAAAATCTGTCGTTCGGAACCGATTAGAAATTGGAGAACCCACTCCACTCATGTATAAAATTAACACGTGTGGAGAGAGAGGTCGTAATCCTGACTGTTGGATTGTAATGACCAGTTATGTATGCATGTATGTGTGTTAAAGAGTGAAGTTGGCTGCAAAAAACTGTTTATTGTTTAAAAGTAATGATATTTTAGATGGTTTCACCTCAATCGGAGCATTTAGCATTCACTACTTCATTTATGTTCTGTTGAAAAGTTAGAATAACTTTTCCTTTCACAACTTTAACGCTCTTATTTAATTACGTCATTTTTCTTGATAATCTCAAATGTAATTGTATAAACTGTCATCCATACAGTTGCATACGTAAGTAGTGTTATTTTATTAGCAAACCGGATAAACAGAAAATTAACTTTAAAATTATAATGAATCTTAATAAATTAAATTAGTTGAAAGTCTTTAAAATAAATTTTTTAAATTTATTACCACAACATAATTAAAAACTGAAATAAATTTTCTCGTTTCCTTTTTTGATTGTCTTTCTTTTTTTTTTTTTTTTTGTTTTCATTAAAGTCTTATTTGAATAGCTTAACAATGTGTATGTGACTATGAAATGCAGAACTAATAAGAGAAACAATGCATAACACAACATGAATAAAAAAAAATGTAAAAAAAACAACAAAAAAATAAAAAAATGAAAATTTTCCATTGCAAAAATATTCAAACAACGGAAACGGATGTCGTCCCTAAGCTCAATGCAATGTACAATATTCCCATATGGTTAGCAGAAGAAATAACAGAAAAAAAAAACAATTTTTTTTTTCATATTTAGTTACAGTTATACTTATAGTATACAATAAACAACAACAATAACAGTAACATTAAAAGAAGAAGAAAAAAAAATAGTTCAAGTTATTATTTTGACATTAACACCCACACAACTACATAAATTTCCTATTTCCTCTTTCTTTTGGACTCTGACTCTGTCTCTGGCTCCGGCTCTGGCTTTATTAGAGAAATGTTTAGTATTGTAAAGGCATTTCGCTTGCAAGTGGTGTGCAATTTTTCTGACTTAAACAGAAAAATCCCCTTTAGATTGGATGTCACACACATACGATATCCTTATAGCCATAAATGCTACAAATGGCTTTTACTGTGCCTGTATCTCTTTGCAGCTACATATGCTATGCTGTGGGCGTATGTTTGTGTAAATTCTATTATGCTCTTATTTTTTTTTATGAACTCGCCATTTATTATACACTTTAATTAGCTTGACAATAAAATATGTTTTCATTTATTCTCTCTTTCTTTTTTCTTCCGTTTTTGTTGTTGTAGGTTGCACTATGTGACAATCTTGAATTACCATTCCGAGATGAATCGTTTGATGCTGTCTTATCCATAGCTGTGGTACATCATTTTGCCACCACCGAGCGTAGAGTAAATGCCTTGAGAGAATTGGCTCGTATTTTGCGTATTGGTGGTCGTGTTGTTATTACTGTGTGGGCATTAGAACAACGTCATAGGCGTTTCGAGTCACAGGATGTTTTAATACCATGGCAGCCACCTAAAAATCGAAATTTTAATTATTCCGATGAAGAAGATGATGAAGACTTTTTACCACCCTATCATGCCTATACAGAGGATTCAACGAATTCAAGTCGCTCAGCGGGCGATGGTGATAGTTCAAGTTTATCGTCCTCTTCGCCTGGTGAATCCTGCTATAGTTTCGTGAGAAGGGCCATACAGGTAAGTTTCAGTACTTTTTACTTCCAAAAAAACTTTTTATTACCAGAAAGTACTTTTTATGTTTTTTTGAAAAAGTACTTTGTATTTGAAAAATAATTTTTTGCTCGTAAAAAGTACTTTTTACTTTTTAATAATTTTTACTTCCGAAAGCACTTTGCCGTAAAGTTCTTTGTACTTTCAAGAAATACTTTTCACTTCAAAAAAAAAAAAAAAGAGTACTTTGAACTTTCAAAAAGTACTTTGCATTACCAAAAAATATTTTCCAAAAATACTTGATACTTCCAAACAGAACTTTTTATTTGTTTAAAGTACTTTTTATTTTCAAAACATTCTACTTCCAAAAAGTACTTTGTACTACCAAAAGTACTTTACAGTACTAAAAGATATTTTAAAAAAGTGCTTTGTACTTTCAAAAAGAACTTTTTATTTTTAAAAAGTACTTGTATGATTTAAAAAGCACCTTTTACAACTTTCTAAATTTTTTAGAACAGTTTTTAGTTGCTCTTCTAAAAAGTACTTTTAAATGTAAAAAAACAGAATTGGAAAATGTAACTCAAAACTATCACTTTCACTTTCAGTATCCAATTATTTTATAAAACAAAAAAAAAAGTTTTTCATTAACTTTCATTTACTTTCCCTTTCAGAAATTAGCTGGCGGACGGAAGCATGCTTGGTTCCTTGACTCCTGGACATCGAAAGATACGAAAAACGACAGTAGTTTAGATTATGAAGACGCAAAAGATTTACCCATCGAATTGCGTCGTTTAGAAGACTTTGAAGATTTTACAGATCCGCCCTTATCGGCGGGTTTAAAATCGCGCAGTCTAGGTAGTATACTCAATCCACCACCACGACAAATTGTACGCTCACGTTCAAGTGTACCAAGTCTCGGTGGTCCATTATTGCATGTCGTCGATAAGAATACAAATAGCACACAACTCTTAGATGCTCATCTAGTCGTTGGCCAGGGTTCACAAATATCTTCCGTTAGCACTACTAACACTCACACTACTAATGGTCATTCGCCTACAAATCAAAACAATAATACTGCAGCTGTACAGCATAACTCATCGAATCTTAGTCGCCGTCCTAAACTCATTAAGCAAAAACAATCTCTTTGTGATGAAGACTATCAACTGCCAGATGCCCCATTTCATATGCTAAGCCAGTACAATGTAAATTCGAATGGTGTTACCCATACGCTCTTTGCTAAACAGCAGTCGTTACCGGGCCAACATCTGACCACCCGCCAAATGCGTAAGCAAAGCTCTTTAAATGAAGAACTAATGGCCGGCAATAGGATAAGGGAAAAGGAAAGAGTGCGTAAACGCATACAAAAGCAAATGTCACTCAATGAAGCATTTCTCTGCCGTTCGGCTTTATTCTCTAAGAGATTACAGGTTATACGAGAAGGTTTCACTAGCAAAATCAAAAGTTCCACTGGCAGTTTGGAGCGGGTAACCAAAACGGGTATCAACAAAATAATGCAGAATTTAAAGACCACACCGGATGAGAAGACACCAGCAGCACAACAAAATATTGCCAAATCCCCCAAGGGCAATATCTGTATGCATGAACATCATCATCACCATCATCACTACTATCAACAACAACAACAACAGCAGCAGCAGCACTCGCCTTTGGTGACTAACTTTCAAACCCACTTACAGCATCTGCTGCATAGGCAAACTAATGCCAATAAATTTGCTGGTCCTGTAACGATTTGCAAGAATGTGGATTGCGCCAGTACGGCCTGCTATTGCCAGACCTATCACCAGGCCTGTACCCAATGCATTAATGCAGGAGAAGAAGACAAGACTAGAAGGCATTCTCGAGAATCGGGTTCCGACTCTTCCAAAGATAGTAGCCTACAGTCAGACACTAGCATAGAATCTGAGGATAGCTTTGCTTCGGTTATTTTCATACCCAAGCCGGAGCAACATCAACAACAATTAAATTATCAAAAGCAACATCAAAATTCCAATTCGAGTTCTAGTAACTCTTCATCCAGTAATGGAGGCGGCTGTCATGTACATAAGACTTGTTGCCAAACAAACTGTGTTAAGTCTTCCCAGTCAAAACTGGGCCAATGTTGTAAAGTCGATGGATATGGACAACGTATATCATCAGTGCCAACTTCGCCACTTATTATGCCCTGCCCTCCCACACCAGCTCATTCCCCGGCAGCAGCCCAAACGACTGTTACATCACCGCCCCAAACTGTGCCTGCTGTTGTAGCAGCCATGGCGATGTTTACACCGCCAGCAGCTAAAAATTCTTTAACGGAAAATCAAAATCATGAAAAGTTGCCGGTGAATAGCGGTAATAAAACCCGATTTAATTTCGATGAGGCTCACATTAAGCAACAGGAAACCAAGGACCTACAGCAACAACAAGAACTGAAACAAAAACTTGGTGAAAATAAAAATGAAAACAAAAAAGAAATGGAAATGAAGATAACACGGCAAACGATTAAGGATTTGCCGCCCATACCGAAATTTCGCCGGCAACAATCTTTACAAATTTCGAGACAAAGTTTTCCCATAGTACGACGCACCACCACAACAGGTGGTGCTGTGGCCACTATACCCAAACTAATGTCTTTGGAACTATTTAATCCGGCCACCGATGATTTAGATAGTGACTCGAGTGAGCCATCCTCACCCGATTCAGTGGATAGTGTTATAAGTGCCCCACGTTCAAACAATCTTACCACGGCACCTAGTTTGGATCAAGGCAAAGATGTAACACCCAATGAGGGTGAAGCGAAATGTGAAAATAATATTATAGAGAGTGGAAATGATAACAACATGATCGTAAATGAGGATAAGTCCGATATATTGCCCAGTAAATATGGTGGCCAAATGCAAGCGAATCAACCACAAGACTGTCAAGAATTTGCTGAACAATTAAGTGCCCAGTTGATGCGTGAATTGGAAGATAAAAATCAAAATAAAATTGAAACTCATATCGTAGAGGTTAGTGAAGAGTTCTATGAAGATGCCTACGCCTTAACACGCAAACGTAATGGTGGTGAAAAGGATTTGGCCGCCTTAAGAGATGAACTGCGAGAACGTCGTCTTATGTTGGCCAATCTATCCACACAGCCTAGCCTTAATCAATCGCCTAATTCTTCATCTACGTCATCGCTGTCCTCACAAACCCGAAGTTTTACCATACACGAAGAGGACGAAGATGAAGATGAAGAGGAAAACGAACGCAGCTACACCTTGCAATTGTACGAAAATTGTAAAATTTCCAAATTCAATTATAAGAGGCATTTACATAATAATCTGCATCCAGAAACAGCTTATCTGTTACAAGATGAGGATTCCTCGTCGGTTAACAATGATGAGGAAGAAGAACTGGAAGAAGTGGAACATGATGTTATACTTGAAGAAGATGAAGATGAAGTAGAGACTGAAGAAACGGAACAGCCAGCAATGACCAAGAAAGACGAAAAAGAGAATACTGCTGAAAAGGACACGGCAACAATGGCAACGGCCACGAAAAAGTGTACAGTAAAAGATAATGTCGCAAATACTAAGACAGAAACTACAACGACGATCACGACGCCCGACGCATCATCGACCATGCAAAATCGTAATCAATCAACCGAATCTTGGGAGCATTCAAATAGCTCAACCACTTCACTTGATAGTCCATCACAAGGTGGCGCCACCACACACCATCGTTACTATCACGTGTTTCGTGAGGGTGAACTTGATGCCCTTATTAATCATCACGTTGCCAGTCTACACATAGTCTCCTCATATTACGAGCGAGCTAGTTGGTGTGTGGTTGCCGAAAAAGTGCAAGTATGGACAATTTGAGTGGTTGGTTGGATAGAGTTACCCATTTCAAATGCAAACAAAACTGCAAATAATAAAAATTCCTTTTTACCAAAAATCGATTGTATACTTAAAATGGAAATTACAATAAAATTTTCATTAAATTTCAATTGGCATACATATTTAAGTATATAATAAAACTACATACATACATACATACATAAATACAATACATATAGACATATAGGAAAAAAGCTCAAATACAAATTTATTTGTATGTTAGCATAAGGCCAATAAATATAAAGAAAAATTGTTTTTGTTTTTATTTTTGGTTTTTTTTTTTATAAATTTAAGAGAAAATTCTTTAAAATTAATACAAATACAATATACAATGATAAAAATGTTTCTTTCTATGAAAATAATTTAATTTTTGTTACAAATAGTGTATGGTATGTACATACATACATACATATAGAAAGTTTTTCTAATGAAATAATTATAAAACAGAAGTGTGTGTGTGTGTATGTGTATGTGTGTTATGTTATGTTTTTTTCTATTCTAGTTCCTGAGGCATTTTAACAATTTTTTTTTATTAAATTTCACAATAAATTCTTCATAATTTTCAAATGAATTTCCAGATAATTCGTTATCCTTGTATTTTTACAAATGAAATCAAATGAAAATTGTTACAAAATGCATTACATTTTAATGTTTTAATTAGTAAAATACAAAAGACAAAAACAAAGAAATTAAAAAAAAATTATTTTGATTTTCTACGAAATAATTGCTGAAATCAACTGCCAAGGTTAGATAAGTTTAGGTGAGATTTAATTGGCAGTTACCTCACAGGTTGCATTAGCTTATTTGATTACAGTTCTGTTGTTATTACGATACATACACATACACACACACACACACACACAGAGCCACACAAAGGATACTCTTTTTAAGGTTAAGTCAAATTGATAACTTTTCTCAATTTATATCGATATTAAGCAAATGGACCAAAACAATTTGGTAAAAATTAAATGTTAAAATATTTAATATTCAAAGTTTAGAAAATTTAAAAAGCCATTAAAAATCCATTAAATAATAAAAACTAAATTAATTAAAAAAAAGCTTAATTAAGCTGTATTGAAATTAAAAAGAGAGAAAACATTTTTGTTTTTTTTTTTTTTTTAATAAAAGAATAGAATAGAAGAAGATACAAGATAAAAGAATAAATGACTTCTAAAATGAAAGGTATAAATAAATTAAGGAAATCATAAATATTTAAATATAAAAATGTTTTACATACATTCAAACATACATATAGGAAAATTATTTAAAATATATCATTAAAATAATAAAGAAAATAATAATAATAAATACTTAAAAGAAAAAGGTTCAAAAAGAATTGCAAGAAATTTAAAATTTTTTTAGCATAAAATAAATACTGCTATAATCAGACATACATATATATACATATATACATATATCCCTTTAAAACAACAATAAGTAATTATAAATTAATTTAAATTATTTATTATACAAAAAAAAAAGCATCAAAAACGTAAAGAAAATAAAAAAAATAAATAAATAAAACAATTTAAGAAAATATATTATTGAACTTAAAAAAACATGACATAAATAAAAATATGTATTAATAAATTTGACAATTGAATTTAATTAACGTTTAATAAACGTTTAAACTTATTGCTGATTTTATGTAATGTTAATATATGCATAATAATAATATAAACATTCCTTTTTTACATTGACTCTTTTTTTTTTTTTTGGTCTCTTTCTCATTTCATATTTTATCTTGACTTGTTTTATTAAAAAAAAAATGTATGTATTTTGATTTCGAATTTTATTTTATAAGAATATTCTTAATTTCTTAACTCTACAAATAAATTTTGATCATATTTCTTTAAAAGATTATACACAAATTTTGATTTAAAGAAAAATATACGAATTGAAAGCAGTCTTAAGACAACTAACGCCGACTCTATTAGTAGCTTCAACACATTGCTCAAAATTTAGCTCCTTAGAATAGCATGTTTATTAAAGAACAGTTCAGTTCAGTTGTTTGCATATCTTTTATCAAAGACCCTTTCCTTTAAGTTTGAAGTCTGCTGTCTTCTGACAAAAACACTCAGAGCAACTGAATGCAATGAAAAATTATCAGAGTTTTTGCCAGATTATAGCTGAGAATAATTCGTCAAAAGCAATATTTTTTTTCTTGCCTAATAATCTACCTCTTGAGACTTTTCTAACATCCGCTAAGCTGTTCACCTATCCTCAATCAGTTGAAACCTATTTAACGCTGTCAGAACTAGATACCACAGCACTATTTATTATTAATTTGGTTTTGCGCGGTTTAAACAATTTTTTTCATACATATTTTCCATTTGATTTCTAATTTCAAAGTTTTGTATTTAAAAATATGATCAAAATTTTGTAAAAAATTACGTAAAAAATAAACTCCACAGCCTTTGTTTGTTTAAAAACTATTATCAACAACGACTTGTTACAAAGAAATAACTGTAAATTTATATAAGAAATTAACTAAAAATATATACAATAATACAGCATGTTCCACTTATTAAACTAAAAAATAAAATATTAAACGTCCATAAGCTCACTTTTTAAAATAAACAAATTCAGTAAAACGCAAAGAACTAAACAATAAGAAAATCAATTTCTCTTTTTTTTTCTTTAATTTCTCATAATAGAAAATAATTTTTTTATTATTAAAATATTAAAACAAAAAAAAAATAATAATAAAAAATAATAATAAAAAATATAACTTGAAGACGTTACCAAAAAAAAATATTTAAAATAACTTGTTAAAAAATTTATATAAAAATTTAAATAAAAATTAGAAAGAAATTTAACACTCATGCCACCACATACTACTGACATATACAATAGGGTGGAGCGGAATTTGTTTTAGGAAATTTATTGATTTCTGTGTTGTCAATCAAAGCTCACTCAGCAGTTTGAAAGAATACAAACATTTTGCTTTCAAGGGTAATATAAAGATTGCATAATAAATTCTAATTAACGGGAATCTCATTGCAGGAATAATTACCTACCTTCTGTCCTATATTACAATATTAAATGCCTACAATGCTGTATTCTATAAGCCCTACTCTTCAGCACAGTTGTTTCACAACATTATGATTATGAAGTGATCAACCCTTAAGGAGAGACAAATTTTGAAGGATCTTAATTATGCAGCTGGTATCTGCCATATCTACAATCATGTAAGAAGGCAGAAATAACACCATTAATGTGGGAACTTCCAAAATTCAGTAACCTGGAGAGTATATTAACAGCCATTGATAGCTCTAGTAATTGTGTAGAAAACCACAAAGACTCTTGCAACCGGTCATTTGGTATCCTGGATACCAAAAATATGGAAAATAAAATTTTTACTTCTGATTCTTTACCCTGAACATTTTCGCTCCAACCGCCATATGCATCATATAAACAATACAATTGATATCAATAAATTGCATTTACACTTAAAGAAATTACAAGAATATAAGGTAAACCATACAACAACAAGGTGTATATGTTGAAAAATTTAAGATAAAAATAAAACTTAAGTGAAACCAAAAAAAAAAAAAAAACCAATAACAAAACTAATGAAAATAAAAACAATAAAAAATAAATTCTATTTGCTGCCATACTACAGTTTAAAAATAAAAACAGTTTTGAGAAATAAACTAAAGTAACACAAGTAACTACAAGAGTACATTCTAATAAAAATACGATCAAAAATAAAAATCGTCTCCTTTTTTCATTTAATAAGAAATGCATTATAAAATCAATCCTATGGCCAAGCAAAATATTTAAGATATTCTTAAATTTCAACAAAACATAATAAAAAAACAAACAAACAAAAAAACAAAGAAATTAAAAATATAAATAAATTAAGGCAAAAATATTCTGTATTTACAAAATACATAATAAAAAAAATGTAATTAATAAATAAATAAATATCTGAACGAAATAAAATTTAGAAAACAAAAATGAACTTTAAAAATTAAAAATAAAAAAAATCAATGAAATTGTCTGACTGTGAATGAGTTTTTATGTAGCTAGCCAAACAAAAGATAAAAATTAACAAATAAAAAATAATTACAAAAAACAACAACCAAATCAAGTAATAATATTTAAAAAGTAAAAAAAAAACAACAACAAACAATGCATTGAACATGTTTAATATACGATACGTACATACTAACTATATACTCATGAAAGAAGTATCAAAAAGAACTAAAAAATCTAGTTTATAAAAAAAACAAACAAAAACTTTGTATAAATTCAATAAAAAAAAATGAAAAAATAAAATGCTACAAATTACAATAATAAAATTTAAAAGCTTTTTTTTTATAAAACATATTCTTACATATTCTTACAATAAATTAAATTATTCTCATGATATTATTATAAAACAAAAAAGAAAATGAATTCTTATACAAATTATAAATAATTTTTATTATTTATGAGATTAAATAAACAAACAAAAACAAATATAATATTATTTAAATCATTGCAACATATGTAACAGAATAGATAAACTTCCTTCTCATATCCTCTCGACATTCATAGTCTCAAACCACAGTTAAATCACACTAAAAGCACATGGCCATACATAGCTAATATACCACAACAGTGATACCTTACAATGCCATGGTCAATTGCCATTGCCAGTTTCATAACACAAGATCCTCTTTGAGAAGTATATTCCTAAAGGAGCTCAGAGGCTTTACAAATTTATTCCATTTTCTCCTATCAACAGGCAAATATTGTATTTAGTGTTATGTAACGCCAGGTTCTCGGAAATCTGAATCTACCAATCGTTTTCACATATCTGCTGGCTGGTATTACCATGCGAGCTCCTTCTAGTTAGATTCAGTTAGATGGCGTCCTGCCACAGAAAAACTCGTGAGCTCAGAGCCTACCGCTCGCCATTATTTTGAAAGTCGACAAAGTACACCATGAGGAAGTCATTTATCCTTAGCCATCTAGACTCTCTTATATAACGGGATCACATATATATGAGGGTCAATTCCTTATTCCAAATACAGTTATGAAATAACGTGCGCGTGCAAAGCAGTTGCACATTAAGTGACAAAAGGCTTCTTTCTCCAATACCGAGTCAAAAATTTGCGGTAATCCCGCGAGGTTCCTATGGTTTCTCCTTGCTAGATTATGGTTCGGAATCCACCACCTCGCCATGAGAATCGCAATAACTTCTTTCTAGATGACATTGCAGTGATCTTTAAATGAATATGAGTTCCTGATATATTCATTTCTCTATATTTGAATTCACAAATACAAACACAAATTCCCGTGGTTGCTAAGGTTTCTCCTTGCTAGATTATGGTTCGGCCTCCACCACCTCGTCATGAGAATCGCAATAATTTGTTTCTAGAAGACATTGCAGTGGTCTTTAAATAAATATGAGTTCCTGATATATTCATTTCTCTATATTTGAATTCACAAATACAAACACAAATTCCCGAGTATCATTTCTAGCACTCTCACCACATACAAACCAAGAACATGACGTCCATTTTCTCATTTTGGATAGTACACTCGAAACAATGCAATTATTTTTAATAAATTATAAATGTTTTATTATTCTGTTTTATTTATTATTTAAACTTGTATTGTTTCTTTTATGATCATATTTTATTAAAATTATTATTCCGTGTATGTAACGCAGAACTTATTTTTTTTTTTTGATTTATTAAACAAACTAATGAAAACTGATGATTAAATAATTATTGAAATTTATAAAATAGAGATAAAAGTTTATATTTAAAACCCAAAATATGATCTATTCTACACTCCCCGAAGAAAGAAATCAAATATAAAAAAAGTAAAAAAAAAAATAAAAAAAACGAATGAAAGTATAAAAAACAAAACAAATATAAAACTAAATCTAAAACCAAATGAATTTAATTGGAAAACAATACTTACAAAAAATAAAAAAAAATTTAAAACAAAAGGTATTTAATAAAGAAATAAACATTATTTAAAAACTATAATTAAATTTGTTTTCTGTTAAAGGAAATGTTTAGCACGGCTAGACATTATTTTCATTTTAAAATGAAAAAATCTGGACTTATTAGTCTACTATAGTCTTAGGTCGTAATGTTTAATATGTTCTATATTTGTTCTGTCTCCAAGACGCCACAGCGTTATTTATAAAAAGTGCAACAGACAATAGTATGTTTGAGCATTGGAAATGGTGTAACACCAAAAAAATGTATTCAATCGTTTTTGGAGTAAGATTATTATGCTTGTGTAATAATGTTGAAGTATATTACAAAGCAGAAAGCCATACCTTTACGCTACCACAGTGAAGCTTTTACTTTTCTGTTTCAATAGGTATTCGATTGCAACAGCGTTTGTGTGGTAATACCATAACCAAAAATTGTTTATTTTGTTTTGCCTAATACATCAAGTAATTGTTATCGAGCATATAATAGTGATCGATATTTAATGGATTGAAATTAAAAATTGTTTCCCACTTACTTGGTTGGTTTAAGTTGTCAGCCTTTTCAGAGCCACACATCTTATGATTATGCACAGGTTTTGTATATTTTTCCCGTAATTGTAATTGACATTTTGCTTTTGCAGGAAACTGCAATCATTGTTCTCTTTCCATCAATTTCAATTTCAATTTAATACTGATTTAAGATACTTAAAAGTTGTCCTATAATATGAGCAGCTTATTGTGGGATCGTATTTTTTTTTATCAAATGCTAGTTTGTTTTGGTTGTTCGGTGCCAGTGAATCATGACTTGGTTGAATAACGTTGAACTTTAGCCGACATGGTGTGAGATGCTATAACGGTACATGTCTTAAATCAGAACCACATATGATTCCTGACAAATTTCGAACTAGTTGGCAGTGTTTTTTTTGCAGTGTGTTTGTTACCCATAATACAACAGTTGTTGTCATTCCAGCTACAAATATTCTTTGATTTGGTAATATTTTTGCTGTTCTGCCATCACGTGCGTTTATTACTCCATCCCTTAAGAGTATCTTCAGAGTACAGGAAATGACACAACAATTAATTTGACAGCTTTGGTATTCTCTTTGCCCTTTAAGATTAATATAGGGTAACAATTTCTCCAAGCATTTAGTATGTAGCTTGTTTCATTTTATTTAAAAGATTATTTAGCTATCTCAAAATAATTTATTGAGAATAACAATTGATTACCACTTAGAAATAATTGAAAATGACTGTGTTATTTCTCTTTCTCGGTCAAATAATTTATAATAAGGACTTAACTCTGTTTTAATTCGTTTTATTTAGTTTGCTTTCACCACTGAAATGTATACGTCTTACATGTTTATTACGATTTGAACTATCGGCAAATGTCTTATCACAATAGCCACAAGCATAAGGTTTAACACCCGAATGACATTTAAGATGGGCATAGAAAGCGCTACGAAAACGAAAACGTTTATCACATTGATCACATTCAAAGGGCATTTCACCAGTATGCATACGTTCATGAGTGGTTTTTTCAATTTTTTTACGAAAATTTTTCCCACAATATTCACATTTAAATGGTTTCTCATTATTATGTATTGACTGGTGTTGGTCCAAAGTAACAAAGGTTTTAAAACTAAAAAAGCAAAAAAGCAAATACATTTAAATAAAGTTACAGTATTAATATTGGTAGGAGAGAACATACCTTTTACTACATATATTACATTTATACAGTTTATCGGTTACATGAACATTTTGATGTTGTTCCAAACTAAGTTTACTTGAAAATGCTCTTTGGCAAATATCGCAAACAAATATATTTCCATCTGAAAGAATAAATTGTTTAAATATAATCCAGGATTTTATTTTCAAATAATAATTTCACATTACCTGTATGCAAACGTTCGTGAGCTTTAAAAGTATTTTTATTTTGAAATTGTTTACTACAGTGTAAACATTGATATTTAACATGAAGTTTTGGCGTTGTATGTTGAGATTTACAGTGATATTGCAAGCCAAAGTTATTATAAAAACTTTTGAAGCAATGATTACAAGGTAATAAAGTTTCATAATGTTTAGCTTCGGCACAATTAACACTACGATGCTGCGAAAGTTCTTCATAGGTTTGACAACTTAAATCGCATGCTTCACACTTCAGTTTTAAGGCAGGATGATGTTTTGAACGAATGTGATTCAAAAAGTAATTATAACGTGGTATAGTCTTTTGACAGTCATAACATTTATACTGTAATTTATCACTTTCTGTAATGTTGTGTTCCGTTGCAATGTGCTGTTTTAAATCTAGAAACGATATTGTTTTCAAATCACAAAGAAAACAAAGATAATGATAAGATTTCCACGATTTAAACTGAAGTTCTGGCGGCAAGAATAATGGCGCCTGAAACGAAAACAAAACAAACCAAAATCAATAAAAATAAAAAAATATTTGTTATTAGAGTTTGGGAAATAATGTCGATGTTATAATTTCGAACTGCCATGCGATAATTAGTTTTCAAGTTTAGGTTCAGTGGCTTCAATATTTGATGTTCGCTTAACAATCACGTGACTACGATTGAGAAGATTGATCTGATGTATGTTGCCACTGTAAGGACTTACATCATATTTCAACCTACTAACCCTATGGGTTCGGGCTACGAGCACAGGCACTGACAGGATAGATTGGATTGCTATTTGGTCAGAAATCTTTAGACATCTATCGATAACGATGAATATGGTTTCCTTACTGGAAAATGTCGCTAACAAATGATTTATTGCAGATCCCAGCCGAATATCTGTGGAGATGGGTAGGAATAGGAATAAAAGTGAATTTATCCTTTAGTTGCCTTGCTCTTAATATGGCAACTTAGAATAATTTTATTGAAAGGTTTCTGCAAAGTATTCAAGTCTCTGTCTGCTGACGATATTAAGGCTCTCTTAAGATTTTAGTGGGATTACACTGGCTGTGCGATCTATCCTCACTAAGCTAACCATTCTATTTTTCTCTTTGTTTTCGAACTCAATGAATACTGTAATGCCGAGTGTTTTTTTATTACCGCTTAATTGAATTAAAATTTTAGAAATATTTCAGAACAGGATACCGATAAGCTTACCTTAATGTCGTTTAATTTATTTCTATCATCTCTACTAGATGATATTTCATCATCATAATCTTCATCTTCAATGTATTCCAATTCTAAATTCAATTCTTTCGAGTCTGTGCCTGATACAACTAGAGATTCCTTAATATCTACAGGATCTTCCAATGCTTCATTGCAATCTTCTTCTAATATATCATTTGATGTTTCTACAAATTGTCTCTGTTCATCATCATTTTCGTTGTTCGAATATTGTATAGCTTCACTTTCGATATCAGCAACAGTTACGTTGGTATCATTTCCGTTCTCTATAGTTTCTAAAATTTCATAGGAATTGTCTAAAGCAACTTCTTCTTTAGTCATATCCAGCATATTATAGACTTCTTCTAAATAATTGTATGTTTCTGAAGTATCTTTCTTTGCAGGAGAATAATTCTGCTGGCTGAATTCTTCGGAAGAATATAAAGTCTTTCTACTGACAACTTTTTCTAGTTTAATGGTTTTCACTGGCACAATACGTTGTTCAGACTTAGATTTTTTGATAGTGGGCTCTATAGTATCCTTATCATTAACTTGTGCATCTGTGATTAATTTACTTTTTGGTTTTTTGGTCGCCACCGTTGAGTCAGTTACCACTGTACCACTGTGGCTTTCTTCCATAACCTCTTCAGTTTCTTTTTCTAGCGCTGATGATGGATATAAAGCTTGCAATGTTTCCTGGGCCTCTTTAACTTTCAAATAGAATTTATAGGATATATTTAAATTATTCAAACATTCTTGGCATATTGACTTGGGCAAAACGTCTTTGATTTTAATATCCAACTGGCAGCAGTGGCGTAGTTTTTCACACGTTTCATTGCTTTCATCCTTGATTGTTGTTAGTACATCTGCTTTACGCAACGACGCACATAAACGACACAGGCCCACCGTGACCTCCATAGAAAGTTTTATAATTTAATATCAATATAATAAAATCAATTGAATCCCGCCTTTACTTGCTAAAAATGGCCACCAATATTAGTTCACTTTGGCGCAACAACCTTCATAGCGCCTTCACAAATTCCGCTGGCTGTTACTAGTCTCTCGAAATTCAAATTTATTCAAACAATTTGAATTTCTAGAGTTTCCAATCTTAAAAAAGTATGGAACACTTAAAATATTTGAGTATTTTGTCGTAATATTACTCTTTAATTAAAAAATTATTAAAATACGATGAATTTAAAAACTGTTTACAATAATGTCTCTTCTTAATACTATTGCCACTCACGAAAAATTATTAACACGTCGATACCAGGGATGTCGTATCTTGTAAGTAAAGAAAGTGGTGAATATAAAACAAATAAAACCATATTACCTTGTCGTTTATATATTTAATTTTAAACATATTTTTAAATTTTGAACAGCTCGCGAATTACGTTTTGAATAAGTCTTATAAATAAGTCTATATAAATTATTATCTTCTGGTTTGGTTCATAAAAATAAGAAAACTAAACTAAACAAAATGTTACCTACTACTGTTCTACTGTTCCAATTCTGGCCAACACCTTTATGCTCTTAAAAGCCTGCGATGGCCAATTAGTCTTATTCTGCCTCGCAATTTGGTATAAATAATATTGCAACTTATGTGCCGTATCATAATCAAGTGAGTTTACGTTATGTAACCGCCGCTTGAATTATAAACAATAAACTCAGCTGATAAAAGAAATAGTTTGATTTCAAAGATTAAACGTCCCATTGTATAATGCAACAGTTATTATAAATTGCTGTTTCAATTTCTTTGCTGTTTTGTTATTGATTATTTTCCTTGTCTTTGCCATAATATTTTCAATTTCACATTTAATTTAAAATTTATTTCCCCTTTTTGGGAATAAATGAATGCACATAGACATCGATGTGGCAACACCGGCTGTCACATTGAACAAGACGGAATATTTGTTTACAAAAATTATCCTGCTCTGTCATGTTTTGATTAAAATAAAATTAATTTTCTTTTAATAAAAATGCTAAATATTACTGAACTAACTTGTCGTGTGTGTTTACAAGAGCAAGATACCTTAATCAATGTTTATGATGAACTTGAAGATGCGCATACAAATCTACGAAATCTTTTAAATACATGTGCTGACCTCCAGGTTAGTTTCAGGTGATCTTTGTGAAACGGTATGGAGTTTGATGTGTCGCTAATTCGTAATATACTTGCAGATTGAAGAGGATGATATATTTCCTAAATATTTGTGTGAGGATTGCACCAGAGAGCTGCTGATAGCCTCCAAATTTCGTGAAAAATGTGCGAAATCTAAAGAGGTTTTCAATGAGATATTGATACAAGGTACTCATATGATAACAACGGATATGGCCCTTTCTAATAGCATCATAGAATATTGTGCAGAAGAATTAAATATCAATGAGATTTCAGATGCGTTAATTGAAGAGGAGGAATACAATGATAGAGATAGTAAAATTGATTTGGTAGTTCATCAGTCTACTTCCATAGAACAAAATGATTCAGTGTCCTTACTCAAAAAGAAGAGTACTGAAAATATTATTGATGAATCTGCACCTTTTACTGAGGGTGTGGTACAACTTGATGAAGTAGATACTCTTATTGATGAAGATCCAGATGGTGAATACGAAGAGTCCATTTTCGAAATGGAGCCTACAAAGTCCTTAGATGCAATTGCTGTAGAAACACAAATCGACTTAACTACGAATGTCCCCAGTCTATACAAACCTTTAGTTGATAAACTGAAAAAATTCAATTTAACATACAAATGTGATGTTTGCGGTGCTATATTTAAACAAGCCCTTAATTTACAGAAGCATTTGCAAAAAACGCATGGCCTCTCACATTGTTTCAGTTGCAACAAATGTGAACACTGGTTTTCCCTTGAGACTGTATACTTTAATCACATGCAGAATTGTAATTATATTCCTAAAGATAAAGACAACAGCGAAGATGCTAAAAAAACAAAAGTGGAGAAAATCTTCCACCTTAATTTAGATCAGAGTGCAAATCGAAAGTGTGCATGTTGTGAAAAAGAATTTCCAACTCCGTTCGCCTTGCGTATGCATATGAGGACGCATACGGGCGAAAGACCCTTTCAATGCAAATATTGTACGAAAGCATTTAAAACACAATCCCAACTAAACGTGCACCATAAAAGGTTTATTTTAAGAAACTATAAAAAAAATTATATTAACACACATACTTTTATTTTTCTTTTAGGCACACTGGACAAGCTGACTTCACCTGCACCGTATGCCAAAAAAGCTTTTATGAGCAAAGTAATCTTACTTCTCATATGCGTACTCATACGCGTGAACGTCCTCATACTTGTACAATTTGTAATAAAACATTTTCCCGCGTCTTTCTGCTGCAATTTCACATGAGAACGCATACAGGCGAGAAACCATTTAGCTGTACATATTGTGATAAAAGTTTTCGACAAGCTACTGATTTACGCAGTCATTTAACTATTCACACAGGACAAAAACAGCATGTGTGTATTTTATGCGGTAAATCCTATATAAAACGTTCACATTTAGTACAGCACATGCGTAAACATAATATAAACCCTAGTGATATGGAGACTAATGAAACAATACAATATAATCAAACAGAAAGCGCTGAAGAGATATCTAGTGCTACTAATAATATACAAAGTTTTGTACAAAATCCAGATATTCTTGAGAGTTTTGATGAAATTATAGATAAGGACAATACAGAAATACACGCAGATGAATTTTGTTAATTAATACCTACTTTTATTTGTTTTTATTGTAACCGTTTCAGATTTACTATACATATGTAATTAGAGAAAAGGTTATGTTCTTACCACCATTTTATGGTCAAACTCTATCAGAACAAATTCTATTTGAAAGACAAAGTTGTAAATTTTATTCTTATACGATTTATTCATTTATTATTTTCGAAATACTTATTTATAGTTTCCTTTAATATCTCCTTTCCCTTTTGACTAGTAAATGCTGCCTCTACAGCGTTTAAAGATAGTTTATAGATATCTTCTCTATTCAGTTGATAATACTTAACAGCTAATTTAAATTCATCACTTAGTGTAGTATCAAAAACTCCACTATCATCGGTACATAGTACAGCTTTAACACCGTTTTGAAAAATTTGTTTAAAATGATGATCATCGTATGACTTGACGGTACCACATTTAACATTGCTAGTTAAGCAACATTCTATGGTAATATTTTTCTCCAAGCACTGCTGAAGTTGTTCGTTGGTTAAAAAGGTGCCATGACCGCAACGTTCAAAACCAAAATCAAGCATTTCTTGTGCCTCTTGATGATTTGCAATCTCAGCACAATGTACAGCTAATTTCAAATGACTGTTTTTGACTTCTTGTAATACATTTTGGAAATCTTTGAATTTGCCTTTATTGGGATTACCGCTGAAGTCTATGCCAATAATTATATCTGGATAATCAATTTTAAATTCTCCGGCTAACATTACAATTTCCTCAGCACTTTCAATGGACTGAGAACGATCAATGGAAAGCAAAAGTTTTACTATGATATTACATTCCCTTTTTAATTTCTCTATGGTTTTTAGTATTACATCGATATATTCTTCACGCGACATGTTTTTATTATCTTTAGGTGTGGTACGCAGCTCCAAGTAAATAACATTGTCTGAAGCAAAACTTCTTATGACCATCTCACAAGCTAACCTGAGCCCTTTTGGTGTTGCGGTCAGCTCATGCATAAAGGCGAACTTTTGAAAACAGTAATCCAGATCGGTTTCACTGAAGTCTGTAAATTTTTTGCACAATTTTAGAAATTCTGGCGTATTTTCACCATACAACTGTAGACCCAAAGCTTTAATGGACTCAATGTTTAAGGATCCATTTAGATGGGCATGTAATTCAATTTTTGGTAAGTTGTGTAGGAATAAATCCATGTTTATTTAGAAATGAGTAAATTTAGTCAGAAAAACCCTAAAAATACAATGAAAATATGAGTTGAGAATTAAAACCGGTTTTTATATATCCTAACCAGATTTGTTTTACAAGTTAAGTGTATTTCTATATAGAAATTATTTCAGTTATATAATTTTAATATTTTATTATTCTGCAATAATACTTTTAATGAATTCAGTAAGTTTTAACTTATAATTTTAATTATTTCTATTAAAATTAAACTCAACAAACAATTCTATCACAAAATACAACTTCTACTGTTTGGCCAAAAAGTTTTTTTTGATCATCTTGCTAAATTTAAGTGTAGCCACATCTGTAAAAAAATTTACTTGTAAATAGAGAAAATAAAACCAATTGCTGAAGTCTGCTTAATTTTGGTGAGTAAAAAATTAATAATTTATAATGGCCATAAAGACAAAAAATATTTTAATTTTATTTTTTTAGGTAACAACGGCTTCTCTATTTTTTAGCTCATCTATGGCTGTATTGAATTCAACTATATTAAGATAAATAATTAATCTGGCAGCTCTTTTGTATTTTTGTTGACAAGCTTTTTCTTATTTTTTAAGTGCAATATTTTTTATTTTTTAAAAAATAGGTTCATTTTCGCGAATTAACAAAAAAATAAAGAAACAATAATGAATACTCAAAAAATATGCAGATGTTGTTTGGCGTTGGATGTGCCACTGTTGTCTATTTACGATGGCGTTTCGGCAGGTAAAGGTTGTGTGGCCGATATGTTGGCACAAATAGCCAAACTAAAGGTAACGTACCAAAAAGTCCTTCATTAACAACAATTGATATTTTTAATGTTAATAATGCCCTAGCCTCAACCCAACGACAATATGCCAGATAAATCTTGTTTACAGTGTATAAGCGAAATCAATCGCTGCTTTGTTTTCAAAATGAAGTGTGAAAATTCAAATAGAACTTTAAGGCAACTACTGCCAGAAGCTGTAGCTGAGCCTTTGGATTGTGCACAACAAAAGGCTGTTTCAGCATCTGTTGCCGTGCAAACAGACAATAAGGTTTATGTATCTTCCCATACACAAACTGTTAAGGAAGAAAATATTTCGTTATGCCATAGTAGCACACAAACTATTCAAGAGCATAAACCATCAAGAGTATTAAGTCATAAAGAAGTCCAAACAGAATATGAGTATGCTATATTGAATGACCCGCAGTTGGAAAAATATATTGATGACTCGGTAACAGAAAACATTATCATATACGAACAAGTTGAAACACCATTGAGAAAAAGGAAAAAATCTTCACAGAATTCACCCGCTAACAGGCATGAAAATAAAAAATTATTTAAGGAAACAAAAAAAACTATGGATTTGTTACCTATACATGCTTCATCGGAAGCTCATAATTATATTCTTGTGGAAGACACAAATGTGGACTCGGACGAAACGGAAATCTTAATTGAAAGACATGTGGAAAAAGAAAAAGAATCTGTTGAATATCATCGTTTTGAATTCTATGAGGAAAGTGAAGGTGCCGATGACGCACACGATAGTGAACGGAAAACATTTATATTTGAAAATAATGAGTATGTTTATAATGAAAATTATAAAAGCGATAATGATAGTTCACAACCAATAGCAAAATCTTCTAAAGAGCAGCCCTCAAACTCTTCAGAGAATTGTAGAAGAACAACGCGTGCGTCTGGTAAACCCAAAAGGCAATATAAATGCACAAATTGTATTATGACTTTTGTTAGTATAAAAGTTCTTAAAAGGCATTTAGCTAAAATTCATGATATTAAGGATACAGAGATCATTGTCGATTTTATGCCGGCCGCAGAAACCGATGAGAACTCAACAAGTCCAGAAGAGCCCTCTTCGTCTGATAATGTTACAAAAATATTAAACTCCAATAAAGAATTGAACCTCGACAATGTGGCCAAACCACAATTAATGCCTAGAGAAAGGGTAACATCATCGGTAAATGAGGAAATGTTAACAAATGCAAAATATTTTTGTGAACACTGTCAAGCTGGATTCGCTCAGCGTAAAACTCTAACGTATCACATGAAACATAAAATCTGTATGAGCAATAATTTTCAGGTATATTTTGTATGTTTTGACAAACTCAATTATTTATTCGGTAATATGATTTCGTTGTATTTAGTGCGATAAATGTGAACGTATTTTTGTATCGGAAGAAAATTTAGAAGATCATCAACGTACCCATGAAAATCCACACAAGTGCTTAGAATGTGATAAGGTCTGCAAGACTATGGAAGAACTTAGCCAGCATATGATTATTGAACATAATAGAAGTGCAAGAAATCAGTGTCATGTATGCAAAAAAGGTATACAGAAATTTATTGTAACAATTTATTCTTATTCACATTTAAAATTGCTTTTAATTACAGTTTTTACCATGAAAACTTCTTTAATTGATCATTTGCGCATACACAGTGGCGAAAAACCCTTTCTATGCACTATATGCGGCAAGAGTTTTCGCCAGAATTCAAATTTACGCCAACACTTAATACGACATACTAACGAGAAGAATTTCAAATGTGATATGTGCCCCAATGCATATGTTACAAAAGCAGAATTATTTTCGCATAAACGTACACATACCGGAGATCATCCCTTTAAATGTGATATATGTCAGGCACGCTTTACTACGTCATGTTCATTGCAAAAACATTTACGCAAACATACAGGCGAAAGACCGTATGCTTGTGAGCTTTGTCCTATGCGTTTTGCTGCTCTTAACGTTTTGAAAAATCATCGTCGTATCCATACAGGCGAAAAGCCTTTTAAATGTGGTTCTTGTTCAAAGTCTTTTACACAAAAGGGTGATTGTCTTATGCACGAAAGAAGTCACATCAATAAGGATTTTAAATGTTTTTGTGAGTCAAAATTTACTAAAAAATCAAACTTTAGACATCATCTTAAAACTCAACATCCCGATTTGAGTGAGAAGGCAATTAAAGCTCTGTTAGATAAATCATCATCTATTGTCACCAACGATACTGAGTACCAAATAACATTATTAGAGCATGATGATACCGAGAATAGAGAACAAGATGATGTTGATGATGATGTAGCAGATGAACTAGTGACAATATCACATGAAAATAATTTAAATTCCAGCTCAAATAATGGTGACCTTATGGAAATTGTTATGGAAAATGTAGGCTAATAAAATAATACAATATATTATTTAGAAATAAACTAATTTTGAACTTCTTTTCTTCTGTATTCAAAGGTAATTTAAATGTGTTATAATATTAAGAGCAGTTATATTCAAGATCAAGATTTTAATAGAATTCCTCAAATAATATTTTTAAGTGGTAAGTTCCTTACATTTTATTTTATTATTTTACATTCGAAGCACAAAACAAAAGCATTCATTATTGTGCTTGGCTGATAATTGAATTTAAAGGAAGATTTTTAATTTTATAAAGATTTTTATTTGCTTATTAGTTCTCTCTTAAATCTATTCAAAACAAAAAATTTAATTTAGGCTGCTTTTTGAAGTATTTTCGTTTTCTTAGAAACCCAAACCACAAGTGCTTTTGAAAGACCCATATTCATTATATTACATGTTTTAGTAGTACTGGCCAAACTGTTGTTGCTGCACCTGTGGCCCAATTTGTTGATGTATGTATTGTACGGTTTGTTGAGGTTGATTCATAATCACTTGATGTTGAGGTAACGGATGCTGCATAATGATCTGTTGCTGTTGTGGTTGTTGTTGCTGTTGATGCAACATTTGATGTTGTTGTTGTTGTTGAGCAGAAGTTGAAGCGATAGGGAGTTGGGGCAAAGATTGGTGTACAATTTGTGCTGGTATATTGTGAATAGAATTTGTTATAACTGGTACCTGTTGTTGGTGCAGCGATATATGTTGCAGTGCATGAGTTGGCGCATTGATAGCAACTGGCGGCATTGGCTGTGCTTGAGGCTGAGGCTGGGGTCGCATTTGTTGATTTGTTACTATTATTTGATTATTAATATTTGTATTATTACTAGCAGCCGCTGTAATGGCTGCTACACCTGTGGCTGGTGGTGGGCCGGACAACCAATCGATTAACGAATGGTGTATACTTTGTACGCACTTCAATTGATCAGCTATAAGATTTTCTGAATATTTAACATGGTTGGCGTACGCTTCCTTTTCATGGACGGCATCCTTTGACATACGATGCAAATCTTTAAGTATAGCAGAACCCCAAAGTTGAACATGTATATCGGGTATCTTTGAAGCCAACTGCATTGCTGGCGTAACCATATTCATACTTTCCTTGGAGTTACCTATACTTAAGAAAACATGTGATAACAATACCAATGAACAGGAAGTTAAGCGGTTCAAATCTTCTGCATTGGCCATCTTTAAAGTTTCACGTAGGAAACGCCTAGAAATAATAAAAATACACGTTAATTGAGATCAAAGCAGTATATTCCAAACACAAAAACACTCTACTTACTTGGCTTCATGAAAGCTAGCTTTGTGAAAGGCATGTAATCCTTGAACATAATAGAAACCACCCATCAGTGCTTGGGAGCTATAGGTATGAGTATTTTCCGTTGAAACGGCATCCAATATTTGTTTTAAATCGTTGTCTCTTTTTGTCCTTAAGTAAATTATAGCCAAATTTAAATTTGCAAACAGTTTCAAATCCCTTTCGTTTGTCTCTGCCACACATGTAAGAAATTGCTTTTCGGCATGTTCAAAGAAACTTGTGGACATGGCATACAAGCCAACCAAACAATGTAATTGTGCTGAATGTCGTTTAAGTAATTGACCATTTGGCCCTGAGGCTAGACATACATCTCGACAGGCTGCTATTTCGCGTATAGCTAGCTCACGATTACCCATAACCATGCGACACATAACAATATGCTCCAGCAATATTACCTTGAATACCGACAATATAGGCTTATCATCTTGTGCTTTAAGTTTTTCAATTTGTGTCAACGCCTTTTCAGTATATTTTTGTGCTTTATCCATGTAGCCAGCCATCATGGAGTGGGATACTGTTACTAAATAAACTAAAACGTAAAGTTGCTCTTTTGGCAACCACACAAACATATCCAGATGATTTTGTCCAAATATAACTGAAAAGGGAATTTAAAATATAAATATTAGTTGAGCTGATATAAAAGTCTTAGCATGTCAATCAAGTTTCCTAATCTTATCTTTCATCACTTATTTGTTCAAAATGTAATCCGTAAGAAATTTAAGAGATTTCGAAAAACCCAATCTATTTGTGCAGTATTACTTTGATTTCTTTCTTTCCTAGTGTAATATAAAATACTCTTACAAGTTCGTTTAATTTTTCATTACCTTCATCCGCTGGCCAATTTGGCGCCATTATTGTCTGTATCGACATTTGTAATTGCTTTAGACTAGGCTTAACGGTTTTTACTTGTCCCAAAGCCAAATAGTAGCAAACTTGTAGCACCAAGAAAAACACCTTCAGGTACTCCTTATGATGTGGATTCGTAATGTGATTATCAATAATAGCGCCAGCCGAATTCAATAAAGCCAATACATCGTTGGTTTTACGTTCAATCATCAGAATCATGGCTCTCGACAGCAGAAACAACACTTTCAAGTACGTGGCATTGGCTTCCTCTGCCGACTCTGCACCCACCGCCAATAGTTCCGATGCCAGTGTATACTCCCTATCGTTTGCATGTAGCTGGGCCAGTTGTAGTAACAATTTACAGTGCCAATAGACATTGTTTTGAGAGAGTTCTATGGCTTTTCTAAGCATTGCCTTGGCCAAAGAACTTTGTTCTGTTTGTTTATACAATTCCGCCAGCAGGGAAGCTGTGTCAAATTTTACATCATCAAAGTTTAACAAAGGTTCTGAGAGTTTCCAGGCTGTTTCTAAATGAGTTCTGGCTAGATCAATGTTGTTCGTATAGGCCATTAGGATTTGACCCATTTGTAGATGAGTTCTGGCCTCAACCTTGGAAGGTGGATGAAACGTAAACAGAGCTTGCAGGCATTGTATACATTTTTTAATGTTTGGTGGCTGTGATGTGCGAAAATATTCTGCCAAGCCAAGTAGTGAAATGTAGCAGGCATCCTGGGAAGTTGTTGGAGTTTGGGCAGTTGCCGGTTGCAAACTCATTGTTTATGTTGCTAATTTATTGACTTAATTAATACGAAGCCCTTATTTTTGCTGATAAATTGCACAAAAAAAAATGAATATATCTCCATAAAAGAAACCCGTCCGCCTATATTGTTTACTTTCGCTAAATGTCAAAATGAGATTCAGTGATGCCATATCAATATAAATTAATTTAGAGCAATCTACACGTTACTAGATAGCGCCGTAGTAACATTGATATATTGTTTCGGCTACTAGAGGTACTTTATTTTAAAAATTATTTGTCGGAATTTTTTAACTACACACACAGTTCTTAACCTAATCTTAAGACATCTACTAGAAGTGAAATATGTTTTAGGTCGAAGTAAATTAAATATGCGACGAAATTGATCCTAATAAGGGATCCCCTCCAATCGAATATCTTTCAAACATTCAAGTTAATTAAAATGATTGTTATCTGTCACGAATTTGGAGCTGTTTTGAGCCAGTTTCATATGGATTCCTCTTCACACGGACATCTCGGGTAATTGTGCAGTCGATCAGTGAGTACATCTTTTCCATTAGATATAAATGCATATATGAGATAGGTATACGTTTAGCTCCGGCCAAAATTAGATAGAAAAAGTCCCGCACAGCTATATAAAATAAACCATAGACAACATTTCTGCCACTGTATCTATTCTCGCCAAACCATTTTTTGAACTCGCCTCAATCTATAGAGAATTTGCGTACAATGTCTCTCTAGTCCAGACTAGACAGACGGATGCTAACTGTAGATCGTTAAGTGCGTGTGACCAACGTTCAACCAACCAAGAGGAAGGCAACTTTACTTCGAAAATCAGCAGGAGTGATACAACCTATCCCTATGGATACGTAACTTTCTTACTTAATTATCCATTAGTTAGAATTACAACCTAAATTCACACACCACCCATGTAGTGTGTGTTAATTTTATTAATGAGCAGCGGGGCGATTTCGAACGATATACTGTAGTACACAAGACTATCTACTAGACTATGGCGATTGTTAAACCATCCATAAATTAGACTTAACACATGAAATGCTATTAGACACATCAACGTGCTTTATTTATTCAGCATTACTGACCCACTCTCAACAATTGTCTTTTACCTTAATCAATAATATCGATCGACAGCTCATACTAAAAGATCTATAGCCGAAATTATCAAAGCTGCATTTCTGACTAATAAAACTCTTGCTGGCCGTAAAGATCGTCCCCTCTAACCATTCTAGACTTGTTTTCTTTTTTTTGTGAAGTCACGAGAGCCTGTCAACAAGACATAAAGTTCTCAAAGGGAATATATCTTAAAAAGTTGGATCCAATGGCCAGAAAATGGGGCAAAAGTGATGGATAATACCAAAGATTGTTGCGAACGCCACTTGACTGATATTATTTATTCGATAAAAAAAAAAACAAAAAACAATATATATTTTGTTTTATTAATTTATACATTATTTGACTATTAAATAATTTGTTACAGATAATATTAAATGAAAATCAACATAAAGAATAAATAAAATATTAAAACCCTAATCGAAATCACTTTATTTGTTGAAATAAATTGAGAAAGTATTTTCAATTATTATTGAAATAAATTTAAATCTCTGGCTATTTTCTTAATTTTATTGTCCAAAGTTTTATCTTCGTATTCGCAAATGTAATGATGTCTGGTGGTACATTCTTGACCATAATAATTGTAACTGTGCTTGGCCGTATTATAAGACAATCTCAAGCATCTGCCTTGGCCTTCGATTTCCACGGTATTATTTAAAATATCAGCTGAATCAGGTTTCTTTTTATCGTCTGTTTCATCCACATCTATGGTATTGGATTCGGTATCCTTAACGTTGCTATCCTTATGCGACATAGCAATGGATGTAAGATTCATATTGGGATTAACGGGCTTGGCAGAGTTAGACCATATCCACAAAAGACCAGGATTTAAACCGCCTAACCAATAGTCACGACCACGATGATGTGGTTGATTCAATAAATAGGCCATAATTTCTTCATTTTCCGAGGGTTTTTCAAATTCGGCCAAATGGGCATTTAAAGACTTACATGCTGAATTGGCTGTCTTCCAATTAACTGCCTGATAACTGTTAATATAGTAGCAATTGTCACTGATTCTGGTGAAGTTGGCAGGACAGGGATCTCGTACTGAAAAGGAAAGCATTCAATTAAATATTAACAATGATATGCAGATATACTGATAACCCACCTTCTGTTTGCTGTTTATTACCCGCCATGAGATAATATATCAGCTGCTCTGTTCTTCTGACCCTACTCTCCAAATAATCAACACGATAGACTAGCTTTTCAATAGCACCCAGTAGATATAAATCGTTTTCCGATACTGCTCTAAATGTTTGTGGTCCATTGTGTATGACATGTTGCTGTTGCATTGGCACTGGTCTTATTTGTTGTTGTTGTTGCTGCTGTGACAAAACACTGCCAACGCCTGGAGATGTTGGTATATTTTGTGTAGGTCTTGTTATACCCATATCGGGACCTCCTAAACCGAATATTTGTTGTAAAAACCCTGGTTGTTGATGTTGACTCATATGATTATTCATTGGACGAAATTGCGGATTCACCACTTGCTGTGGTGGTCTCTTGTGGGGCTCTAATTCAACACCGACTTCACCAATACGTTTATTAATGTAAATATTGGGTCTTTTATATGCTGACGAATGATAATTTATTGGTGCTTGTGGATTGGAAGGGTTTGGTCCCATACCAGGATTGACCATCATTTGGTAGGGCGGTGCACTGGGTGCTGACATTTCACTGAAGTAGGGCAGATCCTTAGAAGTTCGACTGCTAGAACTTTGACTGTAAAATTTAGAATAAATACGATCAAAATAATTTTTAAAAATATGAAATTTAATTTAATTTGTTTTAAACACCTTGAATCATTATTTTTATGCCAGTATGTCAAAATCATGATCGAACAAAATAAAACAAAATCAAGTGGGCAAGGCATCTTATATTCAAATTTGTTGCTTCTGTTGAGAAAAGCTACGGATTTCCCCAAATGGAAAATTACATCCAAATTCTACATCCTACTATGTAGTAGATAGTGTGTTGGGCTACTAGACAAGAGTTTGCGAGTTAAAATCTCTCAGCTTTAATATATCGAACAAAACGAAATGTTAAAAAAGATTTCTTTCGCGGAATTAAAAAGAATTACGATGCAAAGTTGCTCTAATTTGTCGTTCAAAGTCATCGATTTAAATATAGATAACGGCCACGCACAGAAAAACTATTTGACATAACATTTGAGAAGCATTGTTGTAACTACAACTAAAGGCCTAAAGGTACTCCACTCACATGTATAGGCCAACTATTTTGTTGCTTCTCGATCGTATACAGGAGAGGTAAAGTTGCATGTTATGATTGATAAGGCAGATGATAAATACATGTCATATTAGAGACTTTTAGTACAAAATCGTATCTTTACATTGCTATTTAACCTGATTCAGTCGCTCTATTAAAAACCAAAATATAAAATTAAATTAACATTGAAAATACATGTCATGTAAGATGGTTATTAGTACAATATCTTATCTTTTTAATGTGAGTACTTAGTTTAATGGAAGTAAACCATTTACAATTATGAAAATTTAATATTTAGCGTCGTACATACAGAAAAGTCCAGAATCTAAAGTCTTAAAAAATGTGTTAGTAACTGTGATATTAAAACATTGGCTCATTACTTTTGAATAATGCGGGTGACGAAGCATATTGGGGTTTTGTATAGTATAGTATAGTATAATATAGCATATACATACATATGTTCACATACCTTAAAACATAATCCTCTAAAAACTCTGACCACACCATGCCAGTTGAATCTTCAAATAGTTCGCGCGCCTCCCATAATGATTCATTCACGTATGGTGGTGACTGTGACGCTGCTGTCGCTATTATTGATGACACTTTGTTATTTTCACTATCTTTTACTTTTTCATTTACATAATTACATAATGTTAAATTGAATAAGTTTATGAGTAAAACCACAAAATAACACGATACCATAATTGTTGAATTTCTATAAGACTGATGTCGATGGCGATGATGATGTTGATGTTGATGTTGATAATTAGTTTTGATTGACTTTAACGACGGCACACTTAATGAATTTGTAAAACTCATTTTCATTTTCATTATTTTGCATGAATTTGTTAAAGTTTAAGCATTTAAACAAAAATATATTCTTTTAAGTTTAAAACCTTGCAATAAAATTTAAATTTTTCTAAAATGTGTTGCGAGTTTTTAATGTCTTTATAATTCACGTTAAACCATCTCAAAGTGTTACGTTAAATGAAATTATTGTTTTGCTGTATTTTGTTTTCTTTTTGCGTTATTGTTGTTTTTGTCGTTTATAATTAAATAATTTTCTTTTCTTTTCTAATTTTTTATTATTTTTTATTTTTTGTTTTCTTCCGTTTGTTTATTTCTCGCTGTTGTTCATTTCTTCACTGTTTTCAGTCAACTGCAGGCATGCGCATTATTATAATATTTACAAACCTGGCTTGTCTTCTTTGCTTGGTTGGCCTGGCTTAATTGTGATTGTTGGTGGTGGTGGTGAGAGGTTTCTGATTTCTTAACTTTATTTTATCCATACGTTGGTTGTTGTTGCTGTTGTTCAATACCGGTGTTGATGCAAAAACTCAAACAAATTGTAACTTTCTCCTCCAGCTGGTTGTATTTACATGGTTTATTAATTCTTTTTTTTACTTGTTTGTTGTTGTCGTTGTTATTATTTGTTTATATATGCTTTGATGTCCCTTTTTTGTCAATACCAGTTTAAAAATTGTGGTTTACCTATATTTATCAAAAACACCAAACATTAAATATTATTCAACAGCCCTTTAGTAGTGAAGCTTTGTTTAAAAAGCCTTTTAAAATTTAAAATAAAAGACCCTGAATAATTTATTTGTTTACTTTGCAATTATTCAATTACCAGAGCCCACATACTAATTGTTAATATGCGTTTGGCTTAATTTATTCAAAATTTCATATTTAAGTGTGAATTTTTCATATACCATACATACTTACGTTTTCGTTACCCAGTAAACATTTATATAAAAAACGATTTCAAAATTTATAAAAATTGTCATGTTTCATTAAAACATCGACTTATGATATCTAAAAAAAATCCAAGAAAATAGACTAGGATTGGTTATGTGCTAAAGCGTCCTAACGATGACATACATATCTTGAATGGCTATCGATTGGATTCCAACAGTTGAGGTTTAAATCAAGAAGTAAGATCTTAAGATAAAAGTGCTAGCCCAGGAAAGATTTCAAGGAAGAAATATTATTGTGACCCTTTGTTCTTAAGCGGAAAATACCTACTACCTAACTATTACAATAAACTAATACGTAATCACAAAAGTTATTGTGTATAGCCAATGACAAATGGCAACTCTATCATTCTAAAATCCGCTACAGTGGAGCAATAACCTGTTTAGTTGAAAAAATTGAGTTATCGAAACTTAAACAATGCAAAGTGTTTATAAGAACATAGGAGGGATATCTTATTGCAGCGAGAATTAATACAACAAATTATTGCTGTCATTAGATCTACTTTTTGCATCGATAATGTAATTTATTATCTGTAACAATTACTATAAAAGGAATGTACAAAAGACAACCCTGAGCGTGGTAATAAAAAAAATTCTGTGCTCTCAAACAAATACAACCAACCAGAAACATCTGATTAAAAATCGTAAATATCGGTTAAAAACTTTTAAATTCTTTATTCGGATTGCAGCTTTAAAACTTGTATAGTAAAGTCCATAGATTTAAAATAAATGATAAGCCCGACTAGCCTCTTTCTTAATCAATTAAATTTTCTATAAAATTCGTCATATTCATTATATTTCAATGGCATTTAATACTCTGTTGCCCACTGTAATTTTTCATTTATCTTTTGCTATTTTAAATATTTTTGCATTTTAAATAAGTTTTTATGTTTATTGGGTTACTTTCTTATTTACCTGCTGCCTTAACTTAAAACCATACTAAAACTGTTGCCATTAACTTAATGTTTCATTATAATATTCAGTAGTGACGCATATAGTTGTCATCGGGATTTCCCGATACAGACTGTTTTGTTCAGATTTCTTTAAATATTCAAAACATTCGAGTACTTGGAATTTTAACACATATCAGCGACAATGATGTCTCAAATCACTACCAAATGACCTTTATAGTCTATCATAAATCTTAAGCTAGTTGTAGGTTTTATAGTTTTAAAACAATTTGTCATAAACTATTTCAATAAATTGTACAGTTGAAACCACACAGACTTCCAGTCATCTCAGTAAATTATGTTGCAAACTTTATGACTAATTTGTATATTCAATATAAAAAAAAATTAAATAGCATTTAAAAGAAAAGAAAAGAAAAGAAATGAAAGACTAAAGGAGGAAAGCAAAAACCGATATATGGGACAATATAGATCTTTTTAAAGGATTTATCATATACTGTACCTCTGCCGAGACATATACTCAGAATTCTGGACCGATGTTTCTTCATGAGTTCAATGATTTGGGATATTGAGAGTTTCTATGTTTCCCTCTATGTCAACCTTTCCTTTTTCTTTCATATCTCCATTAAGTTTCAATAATTTGTCTTTATCTTCTTCTCTCTTTTTCTATCTATTTTAGATTTTAGTTTGGCTAACGACTATTATGGTTTAATTTTTTTGACCCACTCTCATAAAGGTAAACCTGTTGTTGCTTGTACAACTACCTAAACCTGGAAGATTGCGCTTTCTTATAGTCCTTTTCCATGTTCGACGAACTCTACTAACTTCTAAAATAACTAGAAAAATTAAAAGAATAGTCCTTATGCCTATACGGGCTAGTTCTAGAACAAAGCTCCTTTGCTAATACATTAATGTGTGTACTCATCCCAACTCCTATATCTCTCACAAGTTCAAGGCTTTGCAAAAGAGGCCCTTAAAATCTGCAAAATTTTTAAAAAAATTTTGTTTCTTTTATTTTAAAAATAAATCGCATTACGGTTGTTTTTTTTTTTTTGTTTTCGTTTTTTGTATTTTCTTTTAATTAAAAAAGATGAATTTAAAATTAAAAATTGCATTAAATTATGTACGAGTATAAATTATGAGTTCTTTTCCAAAAAAAATTAATTAATTTATTATAATCGTTATTTGGCATTAATTTTATATTTTCAATTCACATTCGCATTTAAATTGTTTGTAGACACACATACACAGAACACTCCTTAAGAGGATGGTGGACTGGTAATATTAAAGATCAGCTAAAGATCGGTTTCAGCTAAAATCTCTTCTTTTAGGCGAGAGTGTAGGAGATGGATGTGCATCATGTAGTTGTTGTTGTTGCAATGGCGATGGTTTTTTTTTATAATAATATCTTATGAAGATGATGGTGTTTATTGTTGTTGCTGTTGTTGTTTTTCAATATTAAATTTTAATTTTAATATATTTTTTGGATTTATTATTATTTTTTTTTTTTGATTTTATTTTTGTTTTTTACAAGATGGAAAACATATTCAAATTAATAAAAGAGACCAACAATTTAATAACCAGCCAATTCGGCGAATGTAGAGTCCATTTCGTCGGCCAAAGACTTGTATCTGTCCTTGTTGATGCCCAATTCG